>JAUCMX010000005.1:1789169-1804169 GCA_033459395.1 Hemibagrus guttatus | reverse complement strand
ACATAGGACTGAGGAACATATAAACTAGAGATCCATTTGGAGCTGAACCCATTTCTCAGCAGGTCAAAGTGGGCTAGCCTCGTCCCCACCCATCCTCTGTCTTGTTCCCCCTCCCCCATGCTTGCTGAGTGCACTTTAATCACGGAACTGTTTGTTTTTCGAGTCTCTAAAAAGACGAGCGTGCACTTAAAAGGCTTGCAGATTTATTTTTTCTTCTTTTTTCCCCCCTTTCTTTCTTTCACTTCACCCTAACTAGGGGTTAAAGCTTTGAAGATTTTGGTACTTGGTTACATATTTGCACTCGGAATGGAAAAAATCTGGACGTGGGCTCCTCTGAAAAAATAGAAAAGAAAAACAACACCCCTTTGTATTAAACCCCGCCTCCTCCTCCTTTTCTTCAAAGTGTGCATATGAGGAACGATTGTAAGCACAGCAGGACGGTCTATTTGGGACGGAACCGCTCATCGCTTAGTTTAAAGCGCATCAGAAGTTGTATCACGGCTGATTACACGATAGTATGACTCGTGTACGTTACCCTGTTAGCCCTGCCCCTAGATCTGGGTTGGTTCTTGGATGTAGCGAGTCATCTACGTTGCCCCAGTAAGTGCTAGCTCGATTGACATAACCATGGAAACGAGGTTTTACGTTAAAGGAACTCGATTGGTGACGTGGTTCAGTCGTAATAGGATGTAATAAATAAAGCGATAATTTCCTTTGTCATTTGCTACTTTAACCAGCGCTACTTTTCTGAGAAAGGGAGAGAAATCCGAACGATGCTTTTTATTTTTTCTAAATCTAACCGGATTTAGAAGAACCTCGCGATCTGCATGCGCCCGTCTCATCGTAGAGGGCTGCGTACTAGATAACTTTTTTGGGTGTACCATTTTTCAGTAGAGTGCTATTTGGGACGCAGCCACTTGGCCTGCTTTAGGAGGGAGGGGAGGGGATGCTTTAGGGGCGGTCCTTTTTGTTTTTTTTCTTTTCACAAGGGGAATGAAACATTTTTGCTTTTTGTATGAGGGGGGGGAGGGGTGGGGAAAAATAAGTTAAATGACTTTACATGTACATATGAATATATAATTACAAAAATATAAATATATTATATATTAAAAAAAAACAACAACACTGTAAAGCACTCCACTTCCACCACCATTTGATTCAGAGATTTATATTGTATACGGAAACAGATTAAAAATTGTTTTTTGTCCTTCTCTGATTGAACCCCTAAAGTCATAAACATCACTATTTTATTATTTTTTTTAATTTTTTTTAGTTCTTTTTTTTTCCTTTCCTGAAAGTGAGAGCATTACTTACAAATTTAAGTTATTCTTTCAGCTTTTTTTTGTCCTTCTCTGATTGAACCCCATTGATTGAAAGTCATAAACATCACTTTTTATTTTTTTTTATTTTTCCTTTTTTTTTTTTTTTTTTCCTTACACATTACTTACAGATTTAACTTTTTTTTTTTTTTGGCTTTTTATTTTAATTTTTATTTATTTTTATTTTTGGGGACTTTGGCGCCACCCCGCACCACCACAGCGTTGTTGCTTAATGTTGCTTTTCAAAAAATTTTCCCTTCTTCTCTTTTGCTTTTTTTGTTTCCTGGAATTTTTGATTGCTGCCTAAATAACTGTTATTGGTTCAGTTGAGAAAACGTGTACAACTTGTGCAGTAAAAAAAAAAAAAAAAAAAATGAAAAGGCTGTTTATGAACACGTGTCATGTCTTTATTTATTTTTGGTTTTCGGTTCAATGTGCCACTCTAATAAGACATTATTTTAGGTCTAATGGAAGGTGAAGGTTATAGTTGTGGAAAAAAAAAAAAAAAAGAAGAAAAAAATGGCTGTGTAGGGCATAGGGTGCTGCAGCTAGGGCACTTCGTTTGGGGGATTGGGAAAGTAGCTAAAAACTTATTTTTCCAAATAAAAAAATAAATAAATCAGCTGTGGAAGCAATAGGTTTCTGTAGCTGGAGGAAGTGAAACCAGTTGATGCAGGTAAATTAAAAAATAATAGATTATATGTATTATATAAAAAATATAACTATAAAAATAAATATATAATATTAATTTAATATTTGAAAATATTTAAATAATAAATATGTACTATAATCTATATATATATATATTTTAATATTAATTTTTTTTTTTATTATTCAATTTGAGATTTGTCTTAGTTGTGAAATCTGCACTCATGAAATCTGCCATTACTTCCATGAAGCACGAGACAACAAGCAACAAGCAACAAGAACCGTGTGACAAAATAAAAGTCTTTAAAAAAAAAAAACCTTTATATTGTTCATCATTGCAAAATATGCCAAGTAGCATTAAAGAAACGTTATCTTGATGTAATCCATTTTCTTATGTGTTTTGTTCTAAAGGTTGGATATTCACACCCGATTATAAGGGTTATTTATAATAAATAAATAAATAAATACGTAAATAAATAAAACAGACTTTTATTTTGAAGGCAAATCACCGTCAGCGTGTAGTAGTACTTTCTCTCGCTTCACACCCAGCTCATTGCGCCTGTGCTGTAAAATATCTACATCCTTCTAAATTTTACGCATTTTAACTTTGCACTTTCGGTGAGTAGGGTTTTTGTTTTGGTTTTTTTTTTACATCAAGGATTTTTTTATTTATTTTATTTTTTTCCTTCTCGACCTGGTTGTGCTATTTTTTTTTTTTTGCGCGTTCAGGTTTTGGTCTCGAGGCCTGCAGGTTGCCTTTGTTTCTCTTTTAGGCGGCGATTTTGGTTTGGGTTTTTTTTAAAAACGTTGTTTTTTACTATTTTATTATTATTAGTGGATTGTGGAAAAGGTTTTAACGCCTTTTAACGAGCAGCATGTGAGATTTGTGTTAGATTTAGGGTGTATTTTTCTGGCTTTCATGTGTGTTTTGATGACCTGCAGAGACAAAAAAATTTTTTTCCCTGAATATATTTTTGCAGAGATCCATATTTTTGTTAGGTTTTGGTCTGAAGGTACTTTACATGCATTTTATAATGTCTTTTTTTTTTTTTTTTTTCTACAATGGTCCCCTGTTATATATGTAGGGCGTTTTATACGTCCTTTTTACAGCTCACATGGCTGTGTCCAGAATTGCACTTGACTGCCTGTGTAGTGCACTTTAAGTAGCGTTACACTTTATCCTCAAGTGTCCAAAATGTCTCCTAATCCTTAAATAATGCACTAGATGTAATTTTGGCGAACAAAAGTGATTTCACTCCCTTGATAGTGCACCACATGGGCCAAAATGGAAACCTCCATGAATAGTGCACTACACCCTTTATAGTGCACTATATATGGATTGTACACCCTTTATAGCACACTATATATGGATTGTACACCCTTTGTAATGCACTATATGGATTGTACACCCTTTATAGCACACTATATATGGATTGTACACCCTTTATAGTGCACTATATATGGATTGTACACTGTCTATAGTGCACTACACCCTTTATAATGCACTATGTATGGATTGTACACCCTTTATAGTGCACTATATGGATTGTACACCCTTTAAAGTGCACTATATATGGATTGTACACCCTTTATAGTGCACTATATGAGGATTGTACACCCTTTATAGTGCACTATGTATGGATTGTACACCCTTTATAGTGCACTATGTATGGATTGTACACCCTTTATAGTGCACTATGTAGGGGTTGTACACCCTTTATAGTGCACTATGTATGGATTGTACACCCTTTATAGTGCACTATGTAGGGGTTGTACACCCTTTATAGTGCACTATGTATGGATTGTACACCCTTTATAGTGCACTATATGAGGATTGTACACCCTTTATAGTGCACTCTATCCTTTAAAGTGAATCCAAGAAGGCCCCCTACTCCCTATCTAGTGCACTCAACCAGGCTAAATCTGCATCTTGTTTTGAAAGAAGACTTTTACACCACTTTTAGTGCACCACCTGCCCCCTACTATATATTGCACTATGTACGTAGCTATGTCGAAAATATCCTCCTGATCCCTATATAGGGCACTAGGAGAAGCAGAAATAATGGAGTTTACAGTTGTTCTACTGTACTAAAATAAATAATAAAAAAAAAAAAGCTGTGTACTCCTTAAATAGTGCACTGTACAATAATAAATCCCTTTATAGTGCACAACATGGCTGAAACTACAAGAAAGTGCTCTCACACAAGCTAATGATGTTAATAATAAGAGCTACAGCGTGTTAAGCTAACTTGAAAACGCTAGTTAGCAAGATGTAGCGAACCGGAAAGCTAATTTACTAATTAGCCAATTGGCTAAAACGAATCTTATTGGTTAAATAACTACATAGCTAATAGCTACTGGCTCGCTAAGGTTAAGTAACTAACTAGCGAGCTAATTTAATGTGTTGTCTATTTAAATGACGGTTGAGGACTTTACTAGCGTGCCAGCTAACTGACTAGCCAATGCTAAATAGCGAGCTAATCGACGCAAGGTTCAAAGAAAGGCTAGTTGTTGAGTGTAATGTTAGCATGGCTGTTTTTATGATGAGGAAAAACAAAATAAAAAGAAATCAAACCAAGCCAGAAAGTAAAAGGATAATGATGAAGTGAATTTATTACAGCTGTTGTGTCGTTTTTTTTCCCTCTCGCTTTAAACAAAATGTCTGCTTCCTGTTAGCTTAGCTCACTAATTGAGCACCTGTGTTTAATTCATTAGCTAGCTAATTGCCTGTGTGTGGTTAATTAACTGCCTAGCTTTTTCACCTCAGTGTAAATCTTGTGGGACGTGACAGCAGACGAGTGGCCAACACACACACCCACCCATCATGGAGTGAGTGAAAACTTCTAAAAAACAACAACAAATTTTTCTGTATAAAATACTGTTTTGTTTGACTTGTGTATTATTTTTCAGCGCTTAGCATTGTCATGGTTTCCTCACTGGGAGAACTTGTGCTTTCTTTCTAATCATCTAGTTAGTCTTGTGGCAAAAAAACAAACAAACAAACAAACCAACCATGATCTAAGGAATTAAATACAGTTTGTTGTGTTAGAGAAAAATAAATAACGCTGGTTTACTCTTATTAAATGATCCCTGTTGAGTAACAGCGCCTTTTGTGCCACAGAAACTTGCTAATGCTAATGATTTTTAGTCATTAAAGGCATTGTTGTGCATTTTACCTGCTTATATATTTAAATATAAATATGTTACTGAACGTCTGTAAACACAAGCTAATTTCTGTTATCGCTTGCTTTATAGCTGCTACAAACATTCACTCCTTCACTGGACTAGTTTTATTCCTTCCTATGCCTTCCATCTTTCTGACACTGGAGACTCCTTCCATGTTTTAAATAACCATCTAAGAAAGTTTAATCATAGCGCATTAAAAAAAGCAAACGAAAAACCCATAAATCTGTGGCGTAGAGACCCCTGTGCTTGAGCTGCCACTCCTCAGAATTGTGGTGATAAATAGAATGAGGGGAAAATCTCCCACTGTTTCCCAAAAGTCAATCAGATGTTTAATGTGAATGTTTTGGTGTTTAGTAATGAAATGTTGTGTCTTTTGTGCCGTTTGAGCCGCTCCCCCAACACGATGGCCAGCAATGTGACCAATAAGACAGACCCTCGTTCCCTGAACTCGCGCGTCTTCATCGGGAACCTGAACACCATGCTGGTGACCAAAGCCGACGTGGAGGCCATCTTCAGCAAGTATGGCATGATCGTGGGCTGCTCCGTCCACAAGGGCTACGCTTTCGTCCAGTATTCCAACGAGAGGAACGCTCGCGCCGCCGTAGCCGGAGAGGACGAGCGCATGATCGCTGGACAAGTCCTGGGTGAGGAAGTCCTCTATCTTGCTGTAGCCTGTGACAAACTGTCGATCTACCTCAGTACCTTAAGAATCAGTGTAACCTTCTCGACGTGTTTTTCAGACATCAACCTAGCAGGTGAGCCCAAACCTCATAGATCAAAAACCACCAAACGTCCAGCAGGAGACATGTACAGGTGCGTCGCTGCACTCCTCGGCCAAGTTTCATGGTTTTTGAAGCCGTTTTTTTGTTTTTTTTCCCAGTTTCTCATTTGTATTGTGTGTTTCCCTTTTCTGTACCACAGCAGCTCCACTTTTGAGCTGGACTACGATTTCCAGAGGGATTACTACGACAGGTAGAGCGTTTTACTTTATTAATTTGACCTCAAAACTGTTCAGATGACTTGTCACAGATGTTTTTTTTTTTAAAGCAGTACTTGCTTCACCTATTTATTTATTTATTTATTAATTTATTTGTTTGTTCATTTCAACTTTTTTTTTTTTTTTTTTTTTTTCCCCCTCTCAAATATTTGTTGAATACATTCATCTTTCCTGTCTGGTTTAGATCAAAATTTTGTCTTTATATTTAAAGCTATTAAATGGGTTTTTTTTTTTTTAATGTGTCCCAAAAATATATTCAGCTCTTAGACAATAATTTCTGATTTTTAAAAAAAAAATTTCAGGGTTTTTTTTTTTTTTTCCCCCCCCACATTGTTTGTTTGTTCATGGGTATTTTATTTATTTATTGAGAAGGAGAGAGAGGTGTACCATCTGTACCACCAGGTTGGATGCATAACGTTTGTTTTTTTCCCCAGGATGTACGCGTACCCGTCCCGCGTGCCCCCTCCTCCTCCACCCCTCTCTCGCGCCGTCATTCCCTCCAAGCGAGCACGGGTCAGTCTGAGCGGAGGAGGAAGCCGACGCACCAAATCCAGCTTCTCGTCTTCCTCCAAAAGCAGCCAGCGCTCTTCACGAGCCAGTCAGTAACCACACCTCGCTCTCCTGCTGAGCTTCACACCAGCACTGTGCCTGTAATCATACCGATGCCTCGTCTGTCATTCACGTAATCACCTATTTATTTATTTCCTGTAAAGCAGTTAAAGCAGACGATCTTCAGACCATAAAGCGGGAACTGTCTCAGATCAAACACAAAGTGGATTATCTTCTGGAAAGTTTAGAGCGCATGGAGAAAGATCACAGCAAGAAATCAGGTAGCTGCTCCTCGTCTGTTGATCCCTTAACTGCTTCCTGTAGCCCGGATCATAGATCCCCTTTATACACACACACACACACACATTTTTAAACCTCACAGCCTCTTTGTGGTGTGTGATGGACCCTGAACGTTCAGGGCTCTTACAGTTCTCCCGCATGATATTGATTTAAATCAAATTAGAACAAAGAGGGAAAGAAATCTGCTTGATCATGCGCTTCGTTGTCTTTTAATCCTCTCTGTGCAGAAGGGAAGGCGGCGAAGGCGGAGGTGGGCGAAGTCTCTCAGCAGCACTCGAGCAGTAAGAAGGAGCGCGACAGAGAGGAGCAGGAGCTCAACGACTCGGAGGAAGAGGGAGATCTGCTGGAGGAAGAGGAGGAGGTCAGGATTCTCTCAGTTCTCATAAAATACCCCGAGTCACGAATGAGAGTTTAGCGTTATAACGCTAATAATTGTGAGTCGTAGCTACAGTCCGAGCTGCTGATAGAGAAACTCGCCAGCTGACCGATCACAGTCCGAGAATTCGACAGCGCTACATATATGGAAAAGTAGGCTTTTCAAAATGTCTAACGTTTATTCACGCTTTCAGGCAAAGAGTATCGGAGGTGAGAACGAGGAAGAGGACGGGGAAGAGGAAGAAGAAGGAGAGCACGAGGAAGGCGAGGACGACGGCGACAGCATAAACGGCGACGATCCATAAGACCGTGTTTTTTGTTTTAGTTTACTCGCTCGCTCTCGCACACACAAACCACCTCAGCCTCCAGAGTGGAAAAGCGTCTGGACTTGTTCTTTAATAATAATAATAATAATAACAAAAAATATAAAGAATGTTTGCGCACACACTTGTTTTTGTGAAGCAGTTTTTAAAGTCTGTCTGAATAAACAATCAGTGCTTTGCTACTGTTATGCTTTTAGAATTCAGACCTGTTTTAAATGCCTCTTTTCTTCCCCTAAATGCCTCATTTTTCCATCTTGTTTCTTTTCTACCCGTGTGTGTGTGTGTGTGTGCGCACGTCATATCTTTATTTCCCTCCAAACAGCTCTAAAAAAAAAAAGTATCAGCTCCATTAGTGTGTTTGTGTTCATCTCTACATGTCCATTTTTTTTATATATATATATATATTTCATTGCCCCCTTTTTTTTTTTTTTAAATATCCGTCCTGTTCAAGGTAAACATCACTATCAATTTCAATAAAACGGTCAAAATATTGTCTTGTCTCTCAGGCTGAATGGATTGTTCCATGGATTCTGGGGGGGGGGGTTGAATTGGTGTTAAAGTCTAGAGTGAATTGTATATTTTAACTCTTAAGTTCGAAGCTCAGTCAGGATTCCCGGTCTCTTCTTTATCCTGAATCTTGAAGACGCAGCATCGCTATCGCTATAGCCTTGCGAAATGACCCGAGACGTGACCGAAGCAGAGCTCGAGCTATGGTGTATTTACTGTCTGTGTTATACCTGTGAGAAATAAACCCCTGTCTAGTAACTCCAGCGAATGCAATGGACTGATATTTTAGTGGTTGAATATAAACACCTTCAAATTTTTGCACAAGTTTTGACATCACCGGTCGCTTTAACTATAGAAAGAGAAGATTTATGAATACATATCCCTATAGGGATGGGCTGAATACTTATGAAAAACTACAAAGTGTCTGCTTTCATATCAGCCATTGATTGTTTTTAAATCCAATTATAATCTGATCATTGCAGTGATCTTGGTCTTTTTCTATCTGAACTGGGAATGCCATCAGGGGGCAGTATTTGTAACATCTAACCTCACAAAAAAAACAAAAAAAAAAAAAAAGCCCTGATGACTTCACTTCTGCCTCTGCTTTTTTTTTTTTTGCCATAAAAGTAGAAGGAAGGAAGGACGTGAGCTCCAGCCAGGCCAGGTTTTCAGAGCTCCACCGATCCTCTGGCTCTCTCACACACAAGTTTCTGTCCAAGTTCCTCGTCACCACTACAGGTATGATGTCATTTCTGCTCTTTATCTTTTCACCTGGCAGGAACGTTTTATGCTCCTGATGACAGCGATGCAGCAGAACCAGACAGAACACACCCATGAGGAAGTTTCCTCTGAAAGAACCCACGTTTTCGTGGCTTTTTAACTCGCTTTAAAGTTGTTGTGTACACAGAGGACACATTTCACACTCTTTGACTCAGTGTTGCGTAACAGTGTGTGTAGGAGACATGTGACTTGTTCTGTCTTGCCAAAGCTTCAGGGAAGAATTTTTTCCCCCTCAGAAACAAGGAATTCTTGTGCTCGGTGGTGGAGCTCGGTGCTTATCAGTCCTGCACAGCACATTGCTCTGAACAGTTAATTGTCCTTTCCTGCTCAAACATGTCGTTGTGTACTCAGGGAGGGCCTTTGTTGTTTTGTTTCTTAATGCTCATGATGGCTTGAGTTAACTAGAGCAGGTAAAGCAACAACAACACAACAGTTTAAAGCTTTTAACGTATGAAGTTCAAACCTGAAAGATGCTTCAGAAACCATCTTCGGCGGTAGAAGTGCACATATTTCGAATAAGCTACTTAACAAATCATCCTACGTTGCCTTACTTATTCGTGTTAATGATTTAAAGCGTTAAAATGAATAGAAATCACCTGGAAATCAGCCAAATAGCAAATATCATCACTGAAACGATCCAACATTCTCTATTTTGATTGTTCTGAAAAGCTTTGATTTTGTCTTCTGCTCTCATTTATTATATATATATATATATATATATATATAGCAACAGCTTATTCACCAGGTCGGATTAAGAAGAAGAAAAAACTGTTGATATTGTGTAGTTTTCTTTAAGCTGTTTAACCTGCATGGAAGGAGTCTCCAGTTTTAGTGCTTTATAACAGCTTTTTTTTTTTATTATTTTTTATTTTTTTGAAAATATGGATGGGAAATATATTGTTAAATAAATAAAATCACTTTAAAAAAGGTGCCGATGAACTATGATTTTGTGTATTTAGCAATTCTTTGCTCAAACTGTGACAGAGCTAGCGGCTAATTACCTAGCTTAATTGTTATTATTTTTAACCGTTTTTACACCAGGACCAATTCAATTACAGCTATTTATATTTGATAAGAAATATTATACATGTATTATATTAACTCGCTGTACACAAGACAGCTCATAAAATAAAAATAAATGTGAAACTACAAGCTTGATAAACAGCCATGCTAGTTAGCGCGCTAGCTACAGCGAGCTAAAGGTGCCTCGACCTCACTGAGGTAACGAGGTTGGGAAGGAAAGCGTTTAGCTAACCTCACTGACACAAGCTTATTTATCCTTTATAGCTTGTTCATGTTGTTTATCACATTAGAACCTATTCAGCTTAGTACTTTAATATGGAATATTTTCTTTTAGCTGTTTGCTAACTAGCTCTTATCACCTCGCTGGCAAACGCCTGGGAACAGCGCTTTTTGTGTCAAAGTGAGCTAGCTAGCGTTAGACCAAAAAGCTAGTTTGAATGGAAATGATGCCGGTTTAGCACGTAATTGTGGCAGAGATTGTAATAATGTGGGGTTTTTTGTTTAAAAAAAAAAAAAGGAATTATATTATGTGAAAGTATGTTACTGCAGTGAGAGAGTTTTCTCAAGAAAAGGGATGTTGACTCACACACACAGGTGTGTGTGTGTGCGCGCAATAACAGCACTTCCGGCTAGTTTAGTTTAATCAATAATTCTCTGGAGTCTCTCTCTCTGTGTGTGTGTGTGTGTGTGTGTGTGTGTGTGTGTGTGTGTGAGAGACAGAATGCCTCTTGGAGGTGGAAACAAGTGCGGCTGCTGTCAGAAGACCGTCTACTTCGCGGAGGAAGTTCAATGCAATGGGCGGAGTTTCCATAAATCATGCTTCCTGTGTAGTAAGTTAATTATTTATTGATTTTATTTATATATTTTATTAATTTTTATTAAAAAACATGTTAGCTCATGCTCTTGTTGATTCATGTTCTCTAACAGCAGCTCTCACACTAGTGCATGATCTTCTTCATCTTCTTCTTCTTCTTCTTCTTCTCATTGTTATTAATGCGCTCGTTCTAATTCGTTATCGTTTCCATAGTAACAGCTCATTCACAGGGACGACGTGTTTTAAACGCTAAGGGCGAAATGTAGCTTCAGGGTTTTTGTGTTATTAAGTGCGCTTCATCATCACTCCATCCCCTGTAGTTGATTTCTCTATCCGTTTATTTCTTTCTCACATAATATGAAGTTTGGACACAAACAGTAGGTTGTAACACTTCCTTCAGCCTTGTGTTTCATTTCCCTTATCGCAGACACAAAGGAAATGTTAGTAGAACTATAAACCAGCTCGGATGGATGGATGAATGGTCTTTGTGTGCCCCCTAGTGACCGGCTGGAGCTCGTTCTTGGTGACCTCAGGCGAAGAGGCTTGAGGTTTCGTGCTCAATCTTATCAAACTCCACATGTACAGATTTCCTTAACAAACTTCTGCAGCTCACAGTAAATCATCAGACGATCTTCCCTAGTCCACACAACAACACGCCCTTGTTTACTTCATGACGCAATGCTTCAGGAATTCGTGAGAAATCCGCTCATTTGGTAAACTCCAGGGCTTTTAAAAGACTTTAAAGGTGTCTCGTGCACAACCGGCTCTGGTGTTTATCTTGCAAAATATGAGAGTTTTTTTCAGGATGCACGGCTTCTTCTGCCCCCCTTATATGGAACAAACTAGCATGTCTGCTAGACTAGCAAACCTTCACCAGCGACAGAGATTGGTGAAGAAACGTGGCTTAATGTAGATATGCTAACTAGCAAGACCAGCAGACCCACAACTAAGTAAAACAAATAAATCAGTAACTTCAAAAGCATTTCCAGACACTAACCTAGCTAGCTTAAAATACCTATGCTAACACGGTCTAGAATAGCAGACCGTGTGTAATACTGTTTGACTACCACAAAAACATTAACCTTTTAAATGGTTAAATACTGTAACAGTTGCAGTAACTAGCGTGTCATGTAGACGTTAACAGATAAGTTAAATACAGGAAGTGCACTAACTCCGCCTTCTCCTGGTGTCAGTGGTGTGCCGGAAGAACCTTGACAGCACTACTCTGGCTACCCATGAAAACGAGGTCTACTGCAAGTCCTGCTATGGCAAGAAGTACGGCCCGAAAGGCTACGGCTACGGTGCGGGTGCTGGGACGCTGAACATGGACAGAGGAGAGTCTCTGGGAATCAAGCCCACAGAGTGAGCTGTTTATTTAGCATGGAACTGAATATTTAGCAGAGCAGCATTAGCATTGTGTTGTTCTGTTTCTGCCAGTTTAAATTTCTGTGTGTGTTTTCACAGTGAAAAGCCGCAGCAGTCCACCAACACCCAGAACACGTCCAAGTTGGCCCAGAGGTTCGGAGGCTCTGACGTGTGCCCTCGCTGTGGCAAGGCCGTGTACGCAGCCGAGAAGACCATCGGAGCAGGAGCGGTGAGCGACACGTGAAAGTTATCAGTCTGTCGTCATCATCGTCTAGCTGTTTAGCAAGCATTGTACTCAGAAAAGGGTATCAAAGGATTAGCTGAACATAAATTGTTACATACATCTGCAAAATACGGGATTAATTATCGCTGGCCTGCTATACTGAAAGGATTGCTGTTAAAGTAACTAAACATACCTAGCTACATGCTAATAGAGGTAAAAGGACCAACAAGAAAAAAAACCCCAGATCCAATGTTCCTAGTGAAGGAGGTGTGGCCTCTGCTTGCCAGTCTCAGTAAAGGAGGCGTGGCCTCTGCATGTCAGTCTCAGTGAAGGAGGCGTGGCCTCTGTGTTTGTCAGCCTCCGTGAAAGGAGGCATGACATCTCTGCTTGTCAGTCTCCGTTAAGGAGGCGTGGCCTCTTTCTGTCACAGTAAAGGAAGTGTGGTGTCTGTGTGTCAGTCTCTGTAAAGGAGGCGTGCCCTCTGTGTGTGTCAGTCTCTGTAAAGGAGGCGTGCCCTCTGTATGTGTCAGTCTCTGTAAAGGAGGCGTGCCCTCTGTGTGTGTCAGTCTCTGTAAAGGAGGCGTGCCCTCTGTGTGTGTCAGTCTCTGTAAAGGGGGCGTGCCCTCTGTGTGTGTCAGTCTCTGTAAAGGAGGCGTGCCCTCTGTGTGTGTCAGTCTCTGTAAAGGAGGCGTGCCCTCTGTATGTGTCAGTCTCTGTAAAGGAGGCGTGCCCTCTGTGTGTCAGTCTCTGTAAAAGAGGCGTGCCCTCTGTATGTGTCAGTCTCTGTAAAGGAGGCGTGCCCTCTGTGTGTCAGTCTCTGTAAAGGAGGCATGGCGTCTATCTGTCACAGTAAAGGGGGCGTGGCCTCTGTGTGTGTCAGTCTCTGTAAAGGAGGCATGGCCTCTATCTGTCACAGTAAAGGGGGCGTGGCCTCTGTGTGTGCCAGTCTCAGTAAAGGTGAAATCATATCTGCATCTAATGACAGGAATAAGTAACTGTAATAAAAACACCAAACCAAACGGAAAACTGAGACATTTGTACAGATTTATTAAAATCAGCTAGCAGGCTCAGAAGTGTTATTTACAGGTTTTGTGCACATTTTTTTTTTTATCTGCCGTATCTTCTCCAGTCCTGGCATAAGAGCTGTTTCCGCTGTGCTAAATGTGGGAAGGGCCTCGAATCCACCACCATGACGGACAAAGATGGAGAGATCTACTGCAAAGGTACGCTTGTTTCAACTCGCTCAAAAATAATAGCATGTGTGTACAGCACTGTTGTTTTTTATTGTATCCTGTAATCTGGGGAAAAAAGGTGTATGTGCATTAACAGTGTTATTTTATGTACCACTCAGGATGCTACGCTAAAAGCTTCGGGCCCAAGGGGTTTGGATATGGCCAGGGAGCAGGAGCTCTCGCTCACGCTCAGTAGAATGACGTGATCAGAACCTCCCTGCTTCGTCCACCTGATTTTCACCAAGCGGAAGCTTTTCACTGCATGTGTTAATATTTACACGAGCTTTGTTTACAGATTATAAATTGCTAGTCTCATCAATGCTGGTTTTAAATATAACTAGCTCCTAGGCTGCAGCACACATTAAGAATAACTAGCTAGCTTCATAAGTCACACGTTAAGCTTCTCATAGCTACAATAAACAAATATAATACACAATCACACACATTTTTATATCCACAATGACTCATGAACGTGTTTCTGCATTTTCATAATCATTATTTTTTCCCAAATAAACATCGGTGTAAAAAAAAAAAAAAGTCTCTTATTTCACTCACTTGGGGTGTGTGGGGGTGTAAAATTAGACACCATTACAGTGTGCATGTGACTTGACACGACCATCTCCTGACCAAGTCCTCTTACCAAATTATGTAAAAATGATGAAAATATATTTTGTAAAACGCATTATTTATTTATTTATTTTTATATATATATATAATATATAATTATATTATTTTTATATATATATTATATTATTTTTATATATATATATTATTATTTATATATATGTATATATATATATATATATTATATAAAATGTGCCAACGTAAAAAATGAATTCTGACTCTCATTCTTCTATTTATTGTAACTACGTTTACGCCTTATATGTGTCGCGGAATGATGACGCAATTTATTTTGCACGCTAGCCCGAGCACTTTTATGTTGTTGTATTTGTTTTCCCCCCAATCGTTTTCCGATAAGCTCCTCCTTCTGCGGTTGATACGGCTCTGTTGTGTGCGCGACGATTGGATACAAGTTGTAAGCCTTTGCTAAACAAGCCAATCCTAGCGCAGGAGGCGGGACTTATCGAAATGCGGCGGGGAAAGCAATAACACCTTTGGATGCGCGTAGTGTTTATTCGGATGCTAGCTAATCTTTGTTTGAAGCTAGTTCGCGGCGTTATTGGGGAAGTCTATGAGCTAAGTGATGTGCATGTGCAATATGAAGAATGGAAGAAGACGATGTCACGATCAGAGAGCAGAATTTTCACAGCCAAGTCCGAGAGTACATTGTAAGTCAAATTAGCTAACTGTCATGCTAGCTAAAAGCGTCTAGCAGCTAGCCTGTGCGTTTGCGTGACC
>JAUCMX010000005.1:1777021-1788669 GCA_033459395.1 Hemibagrus guttatus | reverse complement strand
TATACAACACACACCTGTATAAGACATACACAGACACTTACACACCATACAGTAAAACTGACACACAACACACTTATACACACACACACAATACACACCTGATGTGTAATTATTTTATTATTATATATGATGTAAGAGCGCATGATTTATTTATTTATTTATTTATTTATTCATGAATGAAATTCTTCGTAGGCGATCTCTGTGTTTCTGGTGGCTCTGAACATTTTGTACTTGCTGGTGGATGAAACAGCATTACCGAAAGGATCAGCGGTAAGAACACACACACACACACACACACACACACACACACACACAGAGCAGTGTGAATAGAATTCCAGATATGCTCAGGTGTGATGGCGAGTGAATCAGATGGGTATCTGGCGGCGCGAGTGTTTGATATCGTGCAGCATTCAGAGTCGCTCAGACATGATGAGGCGACACACACACCTCACCTGCTGTGTGTGTGTGTGTGCGTGTAAGCTCACCTAATGGAAGCTGTTCACACACCAAGTCTGCTGTAATGGCCATCATCGTTGAAATATCTAATAAAGTGCACTGATTGGCCGAGAGCTGCAGAGCATCGGCTAATCAGGATCGAGCATGGGGCTCAGAAGTGTTTGCATCGTTTTTACAGGTAGATACTTAATTGTCAAAATATCCAGGCCTTCTAACACGTGTGTGTGTGTGTGTGTGTGTGTGTGTTTTCCCCACCCTGCAGAGGCTATGGTATGGCTTGTCTTTTTTAACGATTTGATTAGCGCAGAGATCTCTGTCCTGGCACGATTAGCTGCGGCCGTGTTGAAATTGGAAACGGCTTTCGTGTGTTTAGCGAGCTGGATCGGCGCCACACTCCGTTTCACATCACACACAGCTCCGCTCCCTCGCCTCAAATGTTTGCTTCGTGGAAATTTGCTGGAAATTGTAGTAAGGCTTCGTTTGGCAACCGCGTTCGCTCTTGAATTCCGATTGGCGTGGATTCGTTTCCCTGTGCCACAGAGCCGCAAATCCCAGCCTCACGTTAACGCCCTCGTTATCGGTTTCTATAGTAACCGATTCCGCAGCATAGGTAAAACAGTCGGCTCGACTTACACTCCATCCATGCCCACGACCCCCACAGCTACGCTATACAGCGGCAGGGTCGAGCGCGTGACCCACGTGTCAGGCTATGGAACCGAGCTAACCGTGATTCTGCAAGTCCTGAGGCGACCCGAGAGGAGAGTACGGACACGTTTAGCTTCATGTTACGGGCAGAGGGAAAAAATGTTGAAGGATGTGCTGTTTGAGCGGCTTTATGAACAAATCAAACAGATTAGCGACACAAGAGGAGAGAACAGAAACCGGCTTTTTTCCCCCCTCCCAAATCGCCAGTTGCACTCGGTGTGTAAACAGGTGTTCAAACAAGATGGAGGAGGGGAGAAAAAATATAAGAAAAAAAGAAGAGGAATAAGCCGTAATGTGCCTGGGAGAATGTGCTGAATAAACTCGCACCAGGAAGCATGCAGATGCCTTGAAATAACACGGGGTAATCTCTCTGCCCGAGCTCGACATCACACACTTGTGTACGACGTCCAGATGTTGGACTGTTGTTTGCAAAAGGGATGAAGTGCACACACTTTCTGCACAAACCTGTCCTGTCATGTACTTCAAGACGTTCATTTGAGATGCTGCCCGTGACTGACTGAAGGACTGACAGACTGACTGAAATACGGACTGACCGACTGATGGACTGATTGAAGGACGGACGGATGGACGGACTGACTGGCTGTTCTGTTGATTTTCTCTGGAATATAAACTGGAACCACTTGTTCTACTTTCACTTCACTCTGGAAGAATAAATGGACTGATAAATGGATCAGCGGATGGCAGAAACGAATAGAGCCTGGATGGATGGATGGATGGATGGATGGATGGATGGATGACTGATGGTTTCATAGGGTATCATTTAACAGATGGAGGGATTGAAGAATGGTAGGATGAGTGTATAGATGGTAAGATTGACAAATAGGTGGATAGATGGAAGGATTGATGGTTGGCTGGTAGGATTGATAAATAGTAGGATGAATGGATGGTGGGATTAATAATCAGACTGATGGATGGTGGGATAAGTAAATTGGATGGATGGTGGGACTGATGGATGGATGGTGGGATTAATAAACGGATGGATGGATGGTGGGATTGATGGATGGTGGGATTAGTAAATTGGATGGGATGGTGGGATTAATAAAAGGATGGATGGTGGGATTGATAGATGGTGGGATTAATAAACAGATTGATGGATGGTGGGATAAGTAAATTGGATGGATGGTGGGATTGATGGATGGTGGGATTAGTAAATTAGATGGATGGTGGGATTGATGGATGGTGGGATTAATAAATGGATGGATGGTGGGATTAATAAACAGATTGATGGATGGTGGGATTAGTAAATTAGATGGATGGTGGGATTGATGGATGGTGGGATTAATAAATGGATGGATGGTGGGATTAATAAACAGATTGATGGATGGTGGAATTGATGGATGGTGGGATTAATAAACAGATTGATGGATGGTGGGATTAGTAAATTAGATGGATGGTGGGATTGATGGATGGTGGGATTAGTAAATTAGATGGATGGTGGGATTAAAATTAAATGGATGGATGGAGGGGGGATTAATAAACAGATTGATGGATGGTGGGATTAGTAAATTAGATGGATGGTGGAATTGATGGATGGTGGGATTAGTAAATGGATGGATGGTGGGATTAATAAACAGATTGATGGATGGTGGGATTAGTAAATTAGATGGATGGTGGAATTGATGGATGGTGGGATTAGTAAATGGATGGATGGTGGGATTAATAAACAGATTGATGGATGGTGGGATTGATGGATGGTGGGATTAGTAAATTAGATGGATGGTGGGATTGATGGATGGTGGGATTAGTAAATTAGATGGATGGTGGGATTGATGGATGGTGGGATTAATAAATGGATGGATGGTGGGATTAATAAACAGATTGATGGATGGTGGGATTAGTAAATTAGATGGATGGTGGAATTGATGGATGGTGGGATTAATAAACAGACTGATGGATGGTGGGATTAGTAGACGGATGGGGGATGGAGGAATTGTCGGATGGATTAGACAGGAGGAATACAGCAGACAGGATCGTCATCGACAGTGAGATCATTGTGTGTGCTTCTGCGATGATGCGCACTGATGAGGTCATGTGACCCAGTCATAGCGTTAACGTTCTACTCTGATAATGATGCCACTTATGGCCACCTGTGTGTGTGTGTGTGTGTGTGTGTGTGTGTGTGTGTGTGTGTGTGTGTGTGTACATTCCTTCAGGTGAGACACAGTGTGTGCTTTGATGTTCCTCTGTTGGAACAGTAGATGAGGAAGGAGGATCATAAGAGAAAGCGTGTGGTGGATCAGAGCAATCATCTCTCAGCTTCACAGAGCTGTTAGACATGTAGAGAGCAAGAGGTCAAAGGTCAAATCCCATCTCAAACCGTATTCCTTTTTCTCTCTCTGTCTCTTTCTCTGTCTTTCTGTGTCTCTCTCTCGGTCTCTCTCTCTCTCTGCAGGATCCTGAGATCAGGAATGCGTCTCTCTCGACGTTTGGCGTTGTTCAGGCTGTGGTTGAAATCGTCCTCATGATGTATCCAACACTGTTAATGATGAATGTGCTGTGTGTGTGTGTGTGTGTGTGTGTGTGTGTGTGTGTTTATAACCTTAACTGTGCTGCAGTTACTTAATGGTCTCCTCCGTCGTGGGGTTTTACAGCCTTCGCATCTTTCAGGGACTCACTCCCAGGAAGGACGACACCACTATGACCACAGTATGTGTATATACACACACACACACACACACACACACACACAGAGATGGATGGACAGAGTGAAGGATTTAATGAATGAATTTATTGATGAATTGATGAGCTGCTTGTTGTTCCAGATCATCGGTTGCTGTGTGTCCATTCTGGTCCTGAGCTCTGCTCTCCCTGTCATGTCCAGAACGCTTGGTAAGAGTGTGTGTGTGTGTGTGTGTG
This sequence comes from Hemibagrus guttatus, assembly GCA_033459395.1. Taxonomy (NCBI): domain Eukaryota; kingdom Metazoa; phylum Chordata; class Actinopteri; order Siluriformes; family Bagridae; genus Hemibagrus; species Hemibagrus guttatus. The sequence continues at coordinate 1,784,631 of JAUCMX010000005.1, read as the reverse complement.
TGTGTGTGGGGAAATGGCAGGTTAGCAAGAGTGACAATAGCAACAATAAACAATATGCTAAGCTATTGCCACAGCTGTTCAAATAGGTGTGTACGTGTGTGTGACTCAGCTAAAAAAATTCACAGCATTGAATAGATAAAGGAAAAGATGTTACTGCATGAATCAGAATTCCGTCACACATGCACACACACACGCACACACACACACATGCACACACACACGCACACACACACACACACACAGAGATGTGGGAAAGGTAAACTGCAGACTCTCAGCTTGGACACACACTTCTGTCATAAAGATGTTTAATACTATGTTGGTGATTATGTCCTATCTCTCCTCTGTGTGTGTGTGTGTGTGTGTGTGTGTGTGTGTGTGTGTGTCAGGAATAACCAGGTTCGACTTGTTGGGGGATTTCGGTCGGTTTAACTGGTTGGGGAATTTCTACATCGTGCTGTCGTATAATCTGCTGTTCGCTGTAGTGACCACGCTGTGTTTAATCACCAAGTTCACCTCCGCTGTCCGAGAAGAGCTGCTCAAAGCCCTGGGTAACACACACACACACACACACACCCTTACAACGCCTCCAACTACCCCAACACACACACACACCCTTACAACACCTCCAACTACCCCAACACACACACACACACCCTTACAACACCTCCAACTACCCCAACACACACACCCTTACAACACCTCCAACTACCGTAACACACACACCCTTACAACACCTCCAACTACCCCAACACACACACACACCCTTACAACAACTCCAACTACCCCAACACACACACACACCCTTACAACGCCTCCAACTACCCCAACACACACACACACCCTTACAACACCTCCAACTACCCCAACACACACACACACCCTTACAACACCTCCAACTACCCCAACACACACACACACCCTTACAACACCTCCAACTACCCCAACACACACACCCTTACAACACCTCCAACTACCCCAACACACACACACACCCTTACAACACCTCCAACTACCCCAACACACACACACCCTTACAACGCCTCCAACTACCCCAACACACACACACACCCTTACAACACCTCCAACTACCCCACACACACACACACACCCTTACAACGCCTCCAACTACCCAACACACACACACACACCCTTACAACACCTCCAACTACCCCAACACACACACACCCTTACAACACCTCCAACTACCCCAACACACACACACACCCTTACAACACCTCCAACTACCCCAACACACACACACCCTTACAACACCTCCAACTACCCCAACACACACACACACCCTTACAACACCTCCAACTACCCCAACACACACACACACCCTTACAACACCTCCAACTACCCCAACACACACACACACCCTTACAACACCTCCAACTACCCCAACACACACACCCTTACAACACCTCCAACTACCCCAACACACACACCCTTACAACACCTCCAACTACCCTAACACACACACACACCCTTACAACACCTCCAACTACCGTCACACACACCCTTACAACACCTCCAACTACCCCAACACACACACCCTTACAACACCTCCAACTACCGTAACACACACACCCTTACAACACCTCCAACTACCGTAACACACACACCCTTACAACACCTCCAACTACCCCAACACACACACTCTTACAACACCTCCAACTACCCCAACACACACACACACCCTTACAACACCTCCAACTACCCCAACACACACACCCTTACAACACCTCCAACTACCGTAACACACACACCCTTACAACACCTCCAACTACCCCAACATCAATGTACACCCCGAAACCTTACAATGACAAACACCCCTACACACACACACACACACTAACTACACACCATCCAGCTCGGTTTTAATCCACCATTTAAACACACTTTAGTTCTCCACCTGTTTGTCTGTTTATCAGCCTCTACACTGTGTGTGTGTGTCTGTAGTGAACTGATTTCTCCTTCATTTTTAGGTCTGGATAAACTGAATCTTTCCACCAGTCCCACAGAACCCGAGGCAAATAAACTAGCAGCTAACGGCCATCAGAAGACTCTCTGAACTTCACACACACACAAACAGAAGACGCCTTATTACCACACAAACACACACGGTACGGCTGGAGAGCAGACTCCTTATTACCATACACACACACACACACACACACACACACACACACAGTCCCATCAGATGGCTTTGTTCACGTTTACAGTGCAGACTTTCGTTAAGCATCTTTATTTCACTTTTTACCGTTCTCTTTCTTGCTCTCACTCACACACACACACACACACACACATACACAGCATTAGAAGTTTGCGCATTTTAATGCAGTTTTAAATCCTTTTGTTTCTCCATGCTGTGAATAAGCGGGCTCGGGTGAACGTGACAACGTAACCATTGTGTAAGTCTTGTATTTATGTCTGTATATATTCTTTTTTTTCCTCATTGTAATCTTTTGTACAGTGTTTTTGTTCGTTTTGTTCATTTCCAAAAAAAAAAAAATAATAATAATAGTCACACCTCTGATGCCTTATGAGACAGGGGAGGATTTTACAGACGCTTTAATAGTCGCCAGGCATAGAGAGAGAGAGAGAGAGAGAGAGAGAGTGTGTGTGTGTGAGGCATGTGCTGATGTGCGTGCTAAATGCTGACCTCGTTGAGTGTGACGTCATAGATATCGCTCACGTGGGGTGTGTGCAACGGTGCCATAAAATAAGGAGTTGCTAAACAATGGTTGTTGCAGCAGAACCGATCCAATCGTGCCGCGATTCATTCGAATGAATCATCAGAACCACATTAACATGTTCAGTTGAAATTGTTGACATGATTCAGGACATTTGATTCACCAGAACCACTGGATTTGTTCTCTTCAGATAATGAATTGACTCTCAGGCTGGTATTTGATTCACCAAGCTTAAAGAACACCTCCGCCGTGTGTGTGGAGTTTGCATGTTCTCCGCGTGCTCCGGGTACTCCGGTTTCCTCCCCGGGTCCAAAGACATGCATTGTAGGTTGATTGGCATCTCTAAATTGTCCGTAGTGTGTGCCCTGGGATGGGTTGGCACTCCGTCCAGGGTGTATCCTGCCTTGATGCCCAATGACGCCTGAGACAGGCTCCCCGTGACCCGGGAATAGATCGGATAAGCGGTAGACAATGAATGAATGAATGAATTCTAGCGGTACCAGATTGAATCAACTCTCATTTGATTCATTTGAACAAACACAAGGATATGATTGAATGAACTCTTTACTATTTGATTTGCTGATTCAATTTGGTGAATCAAATGCCAGTGTCATATTGTGATATGACTCATTAGAACAGTTTTTCAGACTGGTATTTGATTCATCCAAACTAAATAAATGCAATGATAGTGGATTTCGCGAACGGAATCAACACGTTACTATTTGATTCTTTGTTGATTCACTTCGGTAACTCAAGTACCAGTGTATTGATTGGTTAAAGGTGAATCAAATACCAGTGTGATATTGTGATATGATTCATCCAAACTAAACAAAAACTGAACCAACACATAACTATTTGATTCTTTGTTGACTCACTTCGGTAACTTAAGTACCAGTGTATTGATTGGTTAAGGTGAATCATATACCCGAGTCATGACATTCTAACTGATTCAGCTCGGTAATTCCAGATGAGTTTATTGGTTCTGATGATTTACCGTAAGGAACGTGTGTATTGCCGAGAGCGTGGGTCCGACGTACCGTGGCGCCGGATCTTCGGCACATGCCTGGCGAGCGTGAACATGGGACGGCTGCGTCTGCAAGCACCTTTTTATAGACAGATTCACTGTGACCCCTCATGTGACCGTCTTAAAAAAAAACAGTGATGAAAAATGAAAGCTCCATGTGTTTTAAATGTTGTTCAAATGAGATTTGGGCTTTTTAAAAACAGATCTCACATGAGGGACACTGAATTTCCATCCTGTGAAAAGGTCATTTATTACATCTGAATAATTAAACAAGCTGACTTGTCACATTTTACATTTGAATGTACTGCGTGTCTGAAGGACGAGTGTTTACTTTTTGTTTTTTATGTAAAGCATATGTACAAAGTATGCAAATGTTTTTTGTACAAAGTCGTTGTATAATATGCAGATCATCAAATGTCTTGGATTTTTTTTTTTTCCCCCCCCTCGACATTCTCTGGACCATGAATACAAAATGCACAGATCATAACATTGTCACAAAACTGAGGGAAGGTTTGAGTGTTATACTGTGAAAGCAGCGATTCAATCGTTTATTCCATTACAAGCCGCCAACTTGCTTTTTCATTTTTTTTTTTCTGGTCTGTTGTCACATGTTCAGCTTGGCGTGTTGGAAATAAAATGTTCTTTTTCGATGCAAATCCCTTGTCCTTAATTAACAGAGACGAGTCTGTGCATACACGTTTTCTCTTTAGCAGCGCGATGCTTTGTTTTAATGAATCAAACGGTGATACGATTAATCAAGTACTAGTGTGATGATTTTTCTATTTGGTTCATTATATACACAACGTTTTGGGACGTCTGCCTTTACATGCACACGGATGTAATATGGAGTTGCCCCGCCCCTTTGCAGCTTCAATTCTTCTGGGAAGGCTTTCCACAAGGTTTAGGAGTGTGTTTATGGGAATTTTTGACCGTTCCTCTAGAAGCGCATTTGTGAGGTCAGGCACTGATGTTGGACGAGAAGGTCTGGCTCGCAGTCTCCGCTCTAATTCATCCCAAAGGTGTTCTATGGGGTTGAGGTCAGGACTCTGTGCAGTTCCTCCACACCAAACTCACTCATCCATGTCTTTATGGAGCTTGCTGTGGTCACTGGTGTGCAGTCATGTTGGAACAGGAAGGGGTCATCCCCAAACCGTTCACACAAAGTTGGGAGCATGAAATTGTCCAAAATGTCTTGGTATGCTGAAACGTTAAGAGTTCCTTTCACTGGAACTAAGGGGCCGAGCCCAATCCCTGAACTCAGTGATGTGGGGGGTGTCCCAAAACCTTTGCCAATTCAGTGTGCTCAACCTGCCATTTGATTCTCCAAAACCAATTTATCATATCATATTAGTCAGTTTACAAAGCTGAATCAAAACTGTTTGACTTATTATAACCTGTGTTGATTGATTCTGGTGAGTCAAATACCAGTGTGGTGATTTTAGCTATTTGATTCACTAGAACAAACCAGCAGAGCAGAACAAATTGAATGGTTCTGGTGAATCAAATGACATGAATCAAATAATAAAAACATGAACCAGAACCAAACACCGCATTGGAAACTGAATCATCACGTGTTTTAATGATTCATTCAGCAAAGAGTTCTGGTGAATCAAATACCAGACTGATTCAATAGAACAAATCATCCGAACTGGTAATTGATTCTCCACAACCGTTTGATTCACACTGAGTGACTTGATTGGATCTGGTGAATCAGATCGCAATGTGTGGATTTGTTTAAGTAAAATCAAATCGTTTTGATGAATCAAATAGCTGATGAATTGTTCTAGTGAATCAGATTGTATCGTGTGGCTTTATATATATACACATGATTCACCAGAGCTCTTTGCTGAATGAATCATTAGAACAAGTGGTGATTCAGACCATCTTCATCATGCTGGTGAACTCAAATACCCATGTGGTGTTTGGTTCTGGTGAATCAAATACCAGTGTCAAATACCAGATTTTCTTATTTGAGATATATATATATATATATATATTCCTTGTTTAACTGGCGGTCAACATCATACCTTATACGATATGTTAGTGGGCGAGGTCGTAAAGGGGCAGCGAGACATAGTGACGGCGGCAGAGAGGGCAGGTGACGTCGCCCTCCTGGCAGAAGTGCTCGGACGCTCTCAGGCACGACTGATGGAACAGATGGGAGCAGGAAAGCAGTAAGACCGGAGTGCACGAGTGGGCACTGCTCAGAGGGGTCAGACAGATCGGACAGTCACGAGCGTCCCGCTGGATCGCCTGGGACAAAAGTGCAGACTAGACTCATTACTGCATTTCATAAACCTTCTGTGGAATGCATCAGTAAAATGAATGACTTTATTACTGAAATTTCTACACAATTTTCTGAATGAAATAATATAAAGTTTCATACACACACCATGACATTTTCAGTAAGCAAATAAAGCAGATGCGGCGAAATATAAACTTCCTGCTTTAATTTTCTTTCAAAGCAGCGGCTAATAAACGACAAAAGCGGCGACAGATCTGCTGTTGGTTTAATTTCCTGGCCTGTGGGTGTGTTGTGTGCGTGTGGTTAGCGCTGTGTTGTGTTGTGAACACTGTACAATGCGAGCTGATTTATGAGTGAGTCGAGCTCCATTCAGGCAGCGCTGGGACATCTGCAGCGTGGAGACAGGTGAGGACACGCCGTGGACCGACAGAGACCAGAGGGATTAGGGCTATTGAGGACCGGCGCTTTGATGGCGCTCGACTTGTGAATTTATGTTGGGATGTGTGAAGGATAAACTTCAGACGAGGTGGGAGCTGGATTTCGATGCCGGCGGAAAAGTAAATGGAACGTTTCCGAGGTTGCTGCTATGTAAACAGGTTGTTGTTGTTTTTTTGTTGATCCAATCAGAACACAATCCTTTTTATTTCCTTCTTAGATGTTTTAAAATGCATTTCCTGACTCATGACATCAATAATACTACACTCAGTGCTCTCATGCTGCTTTAGGAGGTTAATCACCAGCATGGTGGTGGTAATGATGGTGGTGTTGGAGGTTGTGGTGGTGGTGTTGATGGTGGTGGTTTTGATTGGTGGTGGTGGTAATAAATGTGGAGGTGATGGTGGTCGTGGTTTTGATGGTGTTGGTGGTGATAGTAATAAGGTGGAGGTGATGGTGGTGGTGGTTTTGATGGTGTTGGTGGTGGTGATGGTGGCAGTGGTGGTTTTGATGGTGTTGGTGGTGGCAGTGGTGGTTTTGATGGTGTTGGTGGTGGCAGTGGTGGTTTTGATGGTGTTGCTGGTGGTGGTGGTGGTAATAAGGTGGAGGTGATGGTGGTGGTGGTTTTGATGGTGTTGCTGGTGGTGGTGGTGGTAATAAGGTGGAGGTGATGGTGGTGGTGGTTTTGATGGTGTTGCTGGTGGTGGTGGTGGAATAAGGTGGAGGTGATGGTGGTGGTGGTTTGATGGTGTTGCTGGTGGTAATAAGGTGGAGGTGATGGTGGTGGTGGTTTGATGGTGTTGCTGGTGGTGGTGGTGGTAATAAGGTGGAGGTGATGGTGGTGGTGGTTTTGATGGTGTTGCTGGTGGTGGTGGTGGTAATAAGGTGGAGGTGATGGTGGTGGTGGTTTTGATGGTGTTGCTGGTGGTAATAAGGTGGAGGTGATGGTGGTGGTGGTTTTGATGGTGTTGCTGGTGGTGGTGGTGGTAATAAGGTGGAGGTGATGGTGGTGGTGGTTTTGATGGTGTTGCTGGTGGTGGTGGTGGTAATAGGTGGAGGTGATGGTGGTGGTGGTTTTGATGGTGTTGCTGGTGGTAATAAGGTGGAGGTGATGGTGGTGGTGGTTTTGATGGTGTTGCTGGTGGTGGTGGTGGTAATAAGGTGGAGGTGATGGTGGTGGTGGTTTTGATGGTGTTGCTGGTGGTGGTGG
>JAUCMX010000005.1:1767021-1774521 GCA_033459395.1 Hemibagrus guttatus | reverse complement strand
TGCAGAGTGGACAACACTTCCTGCCCGAAAAGTGCTCCAACTTCCTCAAACACGCCTGAACACACACAACACACTTCCTCAAACACTGTACATGGTTGTGTGCTGGATGTTGTACATGGTTGTGTGCTGGATGTTGTAGATTGTTTTGTTTTGGATGTTGTAGATTGTTGTGTGCTGGATTTTGTGTTGGATGTTGTAATAGTTGTGTGCTGGATGTTGTAGATGGTTGTGTGCTGGATTTTGTGTTGGATGTTGTAATAGTTGTGTGCTGGATGTTGTAGATGGTTGTGTGCTGGATGTTGTAGATTGTTTTGTGTTGGATGTTGTAGATTGTTGTGTGCTGGATTTTGTGATGGTTTTGTGCTGGATGTTGTACATGGTTGTGTGCTGGATGTTGTACATGGTTGTGTGCTGGATTTTGTGATGGTTGTGTGCTGGATGTTGTAATAGTTGTGTGCTGGATGTTGTAGATGGTTGTGAACTGGATGTTGTAGATGGTTGTGTGCTGGATGTTGTAGAAGGTTGTGTGCTGGCTGTTGTAGATCGTTGTGTGCTGGATGTTGTAGATCGTTGTGTGCATGTTGTTGTAGATCGTTGTGTGCTGGATGTTGTAGATCGTTGTGTGCTGGATGTTGTAGATCGTTGTGTGCTGGATGTTGTAGATCGTTTTGTGTTGGATGTTGTAGATGGTTGTGTGCTGGATGTTGTAGATTATTTTGTGCTGGATTTTGTGATGGTTGTGTGCTGGATGTTGTAGATTGTTTTGTGTTGGATGTTGTAATAGTTGTGTGCTGGTTGTTGTAGATAGTTGTGTGCTGGATGTTGTAGATGGTTGTGTGCTGGATTTTGTGATGGTTGTGTGCTGGATGTTGTAGATGGTTGTGTGCTGGATTTTGTGATGGTTGTGTGCTGGATGTTGTACATGGTTGTGTGCTGGATGTTGTACATGGTTGTGTGCTGGATGTTGTACATGGTTGTGTGCTGGATGTTGTACATGGTTGTGTGCTGGATGTTGTAATAGTTGTGTGCTGGATGTTGTAGATGGTTGTGTGCTGGATGTTGTAGATTGTTTTGTGTTGGATGTTGTAGATGGTTGTGTGCTGGATGTTGTAGATTGTTTGTTTTGTGTTGGATGTTATAGATTGTTGTGTGCTGGATTTTGTGATGGTTGTGTGCTGGATTTTGTGATGGTTGTGTGCTGGATGTTGTACATGGTTGTGTGCTGGATGTTGTAGATGGTTGTGTGCTGGATGTTGTAGATGGTTGTGTGCTGGATGTTGTACATGGTTGTGTGCTGGATGTTGTACATGGTTGTGTGCTGGATGTTGTACATGGTTGTGTGCTGGATTTTGTGATGGTTGTGTGCTGGATGTTGTAGATGGTTGTGTGCTGGATTTTGTGATGGTTGTGTGCTGGATGTTGTAGATGGTTGTGTGCTGGATGTTGTAGATGGTTGTGTGCTGGATGTTGTAGATGGTTGTGTGCTGGATGTTGTAGATGGTTGTGTGCTGGATGTTGTAGATGGTTGTGTGCTGGATGTTGTAGATGGTTGTGTGCTGGATTTTGTGATGGTTGTGTGCTGGATGTTGTAGATGGTTGTTTGCTGGATGTTGTAGATTGTTGTGTGCTGGATTTTGTGATGGTTGTGTGCTGGATGTTGTAGATTGTTGTGTGCTGGATTTTGTGATGGTTGTGTGCTGGATGTTGTAGATGGTTGTGTGCTGGATTTTGTGATGGTTGTGTGCTGGATGTTGTACATGGTTGTGTGCTGGATGTTGTACATGGTTGTGTGCTGGATGTTGTACATGGTTGTGTGCTGGATGTTGTACATGGTTGTGTGCTGGATGTTGTACATGGTTGTGTGCTGGATGTTGTAATAGTTGTGTGCTGGATGTTGTAGATGGTTGTGTGCTGGATGTTGTAGATTGTTTTGTGTTGGATGTTGTAGATGGTTGTGTGCTGGATGTTGTAGATTGTTTGTTTTGTGTTGGATGTTATAGATTCTTGTGTGCTGGATTTTGTGATGGTTGTGTGCTGGATTTTGTGATGGTTGTGTGCTGGATGTTGTACATGGTTGTGTGCTGGATGTTGTACATGGTTGTGTGCTGGATGTTGTACATGGTTGTGTGCTGGATGTTGTACATGGTTGTGTGCTGGATGTTGTACATGGTTGTGTGCTGGATGTTGTACATGGTTGTGTGCTGGATGTTGTAATAGTTGTGTGCTGGATGTTGTAGATGGTTGTGTGCTGGATGTTGTAGATTGTTTTGTGTTGGATGTTGTAGATGGTTGTGTGCTGGATGTTGTAGATTGTTTGTTTTGTGTTGGATGTTATAGATTGTTGTGTGCTGGATTTTGTGATGGTTGTGTGCTGGATTTTGTGATGGTTGTGTGCTGGATGTTGTACATGGTTGTGTGCTGGATGTTGTAGATGGTTGTGTGCTGGATGTTGTACATGGTTGTGTGCTGGATGTTGTACATGGTTGTGTGCTGGATGTTGTACATGGTTGTGTGCTGGATTTTGTGATGGTTGTGTGCTGGATGTTGTAGATGGTTGTGTGCTGGATTTTGTGATGGTTGTGTGCTGGATGTTGTAGATGGTTGTGTGCTGGATGTTGTAGATGGTTGTGTGCTGGATGTTGTAGATGGTTGTGTGCTGGATGTTGTAGATGGTTGTGTGCTGGATGTTGTAGATGGTTGTGTGCTGGATGTTGTAGATGGTTGTGTGCTGGATGTTGTAGATGGTTGTGTGCTGGATTTTGTGATGGTTGTGTGCTGGATGTTGTAGATGGTTGTTTGCTGGATGTTGTAGATTGTTGTGTGCTGGATTTTGTGATGGTTGTGTGCTGGATGTTGTAGATTGTTGTGTGCTGGATTTTGTGATGGTTGTGTGCTGGATGTTGTAGATGGTTGTGTGCTGGATTTTGTGATGGTTGTGTGCTGGATGTTGTAGATGGTTGTGTGCTGGATTTTGTGATGGTTGTGTGCTGGATGTTGTACATGGTTGTGTGCTGGATGTTGTACATGGTTGTGTGCTGGATGTTGTACATGGTTGTGTGCTGGATGTTGTACATGGTTGTGTGCTGGATGTTGTAATAGTTGTGTGCTGGATGTTGTAGATGGTTGTGTGCTGGATGTTGTAGATTGTTTTGTGTTGGATGTTGTAGATGGTTGTGTGCTGGATGTTGTAGATTGTTTGTTTTGTGTTGGATGTTATAGATTGTTGTGTGCTGGATTTTGTGATGGTTGTGTGCTGGATTTTGTGATGGTTGTGTGCTGGATGTTGTACATGGTTGTGTGCTGGATGTTGTAGATGGTTGTGTGCTGGATGTTGTAGATGGTTGTGTGCTGGATGTTGTACATGGTTGTGTGCTGGATGTTGTACATGGTTGTGTGCTGGATTTTGTGATGGTTGTGTGCTGGATGTTGTAGATGGTTGTGTGCTGGATTTTGTGATGGTTGTGTGCTGGATGTTGTAGATGGTTGTGTGCTGGATGTTGTAGATGGTTGTGTGCTGGATGTTGTAGATGGTTGTGTGCTGGATTTTGTGATGGTTGTGTGCTGGATGTTGTAGATGGTTGTTTGCTGGATGTTGTAGATTGTTGTGTGCTGGATTTTGTGATGGTTGTGTGCTGGATGTTGTAGATTGTTGTGTGCTGGATTTTGTGATGGTTGTGTGCTGGATGTTGTAGATGGTTGTGTGCTGGATTTTGTGATGGTTGTGTGCTGGATGTTGTAGATGGTTGTGTGCTGGATTTTGTGATGGTTGTGTGCTGGATTTTGTGATGGTTGTGTGCTGGATGTTGTAGATGGTTGTGTGCTGGATTTTGTGATGGTTGTGTGCTGGATGTTGTAGATGGTTGTGTGCTGGATGTTGAACTCACTTTGTGAAAGACGTGAGAACAGGAAAGTAGAACCTGTCAGCAAATAAAGATCAGTGATGAGAAATTTCTTTGATTGAATTCAGTCTTAAATCTCACAGTAATGAAGGTTTATTATTGTAATGAAACTCAAGTTTCAGATATTTCAGAAAATCACACAGACAGAATCGATAATATTCCTTTCTTTCTCTCCCATTTCTCATCCTCCCCTGCTTTCTGTCTTCTTTTCCTTTTGAGTCTCTTTTTCCTTCCTTCCTGTATTTCCTTCTTTCTTCATCCTCTTTCCTTGTCTTCCCTTTCTTTCTTTTTCCTTTTCCATTTTTACTGTCCGTCCTTCCCGTTCTTTCTCTCCTTCGTTCTTCTCATTCCTTCCATTCTCTTTCCTTCTTACTCTCATCCTGTTGTACTTACTCTTTGCCCTCTCTACCTCTTTTCTTCTTCCTGTCCATCTTTCCTTCCTTCTCAACTGTCATTTTCCTTTCTACCTCTCGATCATCCTCTTTTTCCTTCTATCGTTCTTCCCTTTCTTTCTTTTTCCTCTTGCATTTCTACTGTCCTTCCTTCCTGTTTGATTGATACTGTCTATCCTTTCTTCTCGTTCCTTCCTTTCACTTTCCTTTTCACTTCCGTCCTGTTTTTTCTTACTTTCCTTTTTGCCTATCCTTCTTTCTCTCCTTCTTTCTTCTCATTCCTTCTTTTCTCTTTCCTTTTTATTCGCATCCTCTTTTACTTGCTCTTTTGCGCTCTCTGCCTGTCTTGCCTTCTTTCTGTCTGTCTTGCCTTCCTTCTTCCTGTTGGTCTTTATTCCTTCTCATGTTTTTATAATCCTTTCTATCTGTCGATCATCCTCTCTTTCCTTCTATCCTTTCTTGCTTTTTCCTCTTCCATTTCTACTGTCCTTCCTTCCTGTTTGACTGATATGGTCTATACTTCTTTCTTCCTCTTTCCTTTTTACTTCCTCTTTGTCCTCGCTACCGGTCTTTCCTTCTTCCTGTTGGCCTTTATTCCTTCTCATCTGTCTTTCCTTCCTCCTTGTGGTGTGTAGGGTCAGTCAGGCGCTGCTGTGGAGTTTAGCTGATCCTGGGTGAAGTTTGCGCGAGAGCTGATTTGGAGTGTGTGTGTGTGTGTGTGTGTGTAATGTGAGAGCGGTGATTACTCTGGGGCTTTGAAATCGTACCGCTGTCTAATTTCCACTTTTATCTGGAATTAAACGCTGATTGGATACGAAGCTGCCTGTCTGAAGCTTTACAGCTAGCACAGTGCAGGTTCACCAAAAACCCCTCATCATGTCAGCGGCTTGGTTTTTTTTTTTTTTTTGTTGTTGTTGTTGTTTAATATCCACGCTGATTTATGGCTGTGGGAGTTGCTATTAAGCGAACCTGCAATTACTGCTTTAACTTTGATAAAGAGAAGTGCTTATTAACTCACCATAAAATCACTCGCCTCCGATTGGTTTTAATTCCTCCTCTTTCACAGCCAGGCTGTTATTGCGCTTTAATTGATTTGAAGTGAATGCAGGGCTCCTTCCCTGAGCCTCAGGGTCGAACTCACACACACACACACACACACACACACACACACACACACACACACACACACACACACACACACACACACACACGGGAGCTAATATTTACATAAGCGTCTATGGTAACTGGGCTTTGTGGCCGTGTACGGCATTCTTTTCCCAGCACTCCTGGGTGGACCGGCGTCTTGACCCCGGGATCGGTTTACGTGGAAAGCGCTTTGGAGTTACTCTGAAAAAACTTTTAAATAAAGTTCTAAAGTGCTTCTTCAGTCGCAATATTTTTTAGAAGACTCGCACAATCGACCAAGCCCACACGGACATCTGGATAAAAAAAAAAAGTTTGGGTAAAAAAAAAAAAGCGAGCCCTTGTCTGGAGAAGGGAATTATGGGTAATGCACACCTGCGGCTGGAGGCGGAACTCCTCTGTGCAGATGATGCAGGGCTGAGTGGAGTCTCCGTTCCGCAGAGAGCGAGATTTCACCTCCTTCCACTCGTCTACACTCAGCCTTCTGCTGCGGCTGGGAGCTGCTACTAAACCCAACTTATGAGCTACACACACACACACACACACACACACACACACACACACACACACCCCATTATAGAATGGGATGAACAAAAACACACATTGTCAAAAATGTATGCTTGATAGACAGGAAAGACAGACAGACAGACGGAAAGGTGACAGGAAAGACAGACAGACAGACGGAAAGGTGGATGGAAGGACAGACAGACAGGTGGATGGAAGGACAGACAGACAGACGGAAAGGTGGATGGAAGGACAGACAGACAGACGGAAAGGTGGATGGAAGGACAGACAGACAGACGGAAAGGTGGATGGAAGGACAGACAGACAGACGGAAAGGTGGATGGAAGGACAGACAGACAGACGGAAAGGTGGATGGAAGGACAGACAGACAGACGGAAAGGTGGATGGAAGGACAGACAGACAGACGGAAAGGTGGATGGAAGGACAGACAGACAGACGGAAAGGTGGATGGAAGGACAGACAGACAGACGGAAAGGTGGATGGAAGGACAGACAGACAGACGGAAAGGTGGATGGAAGGACAGACAGACAGACGGAAAGGTGGATGGAAGGACAGACAGACAGACGGAAAGGTGGATGGAAGGACAGACAGACAGACGGAAAGGTGGATGGAAGGACAGACAGACAGACGGAAAGGTGGATGGAAGGACAGACAGACAGACGGAAAGGTGGATGGAAGGACAGACAGACAGACGGAAAGGTGGATGGAAGGACAGACAGACAGACGGAAAGGTGGATGGAAGGACAGACAGACAGACGGAAAGGTGGATGGAAGGACAGACAGACAGACGGAAAGGTGGATGGAAGGACAGACAGACAGACGGAAAGGTGGATGAAGGACAGACAGACAGACGGAAAGGTGGATGGAAGGACAGACAGACAGACGGAAAGGTGGATGGAAGGACAGACAGACAGACGGAAAGGTGGATTGAAAGTCAGACAGACAGACGGAAAGGTGGATGGAAGGACACACAGACAGACGGAAAGTTGGATGGAAGGACAGACGGAGAGACGGAAGGAAGGACAGACGGAAGGAAGGACAGACGGACAGACGGAAGGAAGGACAGACGGACAGACGGAAGGAAGGACAGACGGACGGAAGGACAGACGGACAGACGGAAGGAAGGACAGACGGACAGACGGAAGGAAGGACAGACGGACAGACGGAAGGAAGGACAGACGGACAGACGGAAGGAAGGACAGACGGAAGGAAGGACAGACGGACAGACGGAAGGAAGGACAGACGGACAGACGGAAGGAAGGACAGACGGAAGGAAGGACAGACGGAAGGAAGGACAGACGGAAGGAAGGACAGACGGAAGGAAGGACAGACGGACAGACGGAAAGGTGGATGGAAGGACAGACGGAAAGGTGGATTGAAAGTCAGACAGACAGACGGAAAGGTGGATGGAAAGGAAGACAGAGACAGAAAGGTGGATGGAAGGACAGACGGAAAGGTGGATGGAAGGACAGACGGAAAGGTGGATGGAAGGACAGAGACAGACGGAAGGAAGGACAGACAGACAGACGGAAAGGTGGATG
>JAUCMX010000005.1:1737021-1762021 GCA_033459395.1 Hemibagrus guttatus | reverse complement strand
GACATTAATCCCCTGATGTATAATACTGGCCGAGAGGAAAGCGCTGGTGCGCGTGTGTGTGTGTGTCTGTGTGTGTGTGTGTGTGTGTCAGTAAATGAAATACAAATCACAGTTGGCTTGAGGTTTTTATTTCATCTGCTAAAGTGCTGCATTACCTCACAGCCTGGCCTGGGTTCAGATCACAGCGAGTTCCACCACCTCGTCCAGCCGGATATTAAACCCTTATAGAGGAAGTTACTGCAGTACACGGATCGAGAACATCTCTAGAATGTCCCTCTACGGAAACCTGACGCGAAAAAACAAATGTTCAGAAACCTCACCTCAGACCACGAATCAAACTACTTTCTGCTTCACGCACACCGCCATCTTGACCTGGAGAGTTAAACAAGAAGGAATGTTCCAGACACACTAGAAGAAAAGAACAAGAACTTGCCTCAACTAGCATTCCTAATATCTCCATTATCTCCTCAGCCATTTCTTCAAACCCCGCCTCTTTCTAAAATAACCCCGCCCCCTTTCCCACTTTATTCCCCATTCGAGCAGAAGATATAAAATTAGCACTCATGCCCTGATTAGACGCCATAATCACTGGATAATAACGGTTAAATAGTCGTCTTAATAGTGGACGCCCGAGTAGGGACGCTAACTAGCCGTGATTCTAGCGTTCGGGACATAGCCGAGCTATGATGCGTCACTCAGGAACGGCGTCTCGGTGAGACACAGGCTGTAATTTTAATCAGGTTTATATGAAAGGAATCAGCGGGAGGGACGAGCGAGCGGCGCGGCCCCGGGTTCAGGCGCAGCGTGCGCTAAAAACCTTCCTGAGCTACAATTTATGGTCATTTAGGGCCTATTTTCAGCTCTGTGATGGATTCTGCTCAATTATCGACCATTACAGCGACAAAGCGAGAATCCACTCAGAGCTCAGGGTCACTGCTCACTGAGAGAGAGAGAGAGAGAGAGAGAGAGAGAGAGAGAGAGGGAGAGAGAGAGAGATGGAACTCCACACTGAATTACAACACAGCAAGACAGACGGAGAAACAGACAGAGAGAAAGAGAGATCTATCTATCTGTCTGTCTCTTTACCACCTGAATCTGTCTCTCTGTGTGGAGAGAGCAAAAAAAGAAAAAAGGGAAAAAGAAAGACAGGGGAAAGAGAGAGAGAGAGAGAGAGAGAGAGAGAGATAACAGACTGAAAGAGATCTATCATCAAGAGAAATAGAGAGAGAGAGACAGAGAGAGGGAGACAAAGCGAGAGGAAAGAAGGAAAGAAAGAAAGAAAGAAAGAGAGTGACAAAATGAAAGTGAGAGAGACATCTATCTATCTACCTGTCTATTTGTCTCTGTCTATTGTCTCTCTCTCTCTTTATCTGCGTGCTCATCTGTTTCTCTTTCTGTCTGTCTCTATCCTTACCTGTCTATTTGTCTGTCTCTCTATATGTCTGTCTGTTTGTCTATCTGTTTGTCTGTCTCTTTGTCTTTGTCTCTCTCTTTCTAACTGTATGTCTGTCTCTCTCCACCTGTCTGTCTCTGTCTATCTGTCTCTCTGTTTGTCTGTCTCTGTCTTTCGGTCTGTCTCCCTCTTATCTGTTTGTCTATCTGTCTCCCTGTCTGTCTGTCTCTCTATCTGTCTGTCTGACTCTCTCTAATTGTCTCTCTCTCTCTCTCTCTCTCTCTAACTAACTGTCTCTCTGCTCGCTTGTCCCTCTGTCTGTCTGTCTCTCTCCCTCTCTCTGTCTCCCTCTCTCTGCCTCTCTCTTTCTAACTGTCTGTCTCTCTGTCTGGTCTCTTTCTCTTGCTTTCTCTCTCTCTCTCTCTCTCTCTCTCTCTCTCTCTCTTTTTAACTGTCTGTCTGTCTGTCTGTCTCTGTCTCTCACTCTCTAAACATCTATCTCTTTCTCTCTCCCTCTCTCTCTCTCTCTCTCTGCTTGTTTGTCTCTCTGTGTTGATGTGAACAGGTCCTGCAGTGCTGCAGAGGTGTGTAAGTGTGTATGTGTGTGTGTAAGCGTGTGTAAGTGCGACAGTGTTGAGTAAGTGTTCAGTCGAGGAGTCACTCATCACGTCCCGCCCACTTCAAAGCCGAGCTGCTCGGGTCTGGTGTTGTAATTTCAGACGGCGTCGACAGATAAACCATCGCCGCGTGTTTACCTGTTTTTCATCTGTCCAGAAGCGCAGCGTCACACTCCCAGCGTCTCAACGACCCACAATGCTGTCGTAACACACTCAGGCTCATAACATGATAACATTAGCATCTAGTGCTATTTGGGAATGATTTATATTCTCTCTTAAAGACAAAAAAAAAAAAAAGCTTACATCCTGACCAATCAGAGTACAGGATTCTGCTGAGCTTGTGGTGTAACGTTTGTCTCCAATCCTGATAAATCCTTTTTGATTTGTTGACAATTATGGAAAGCGGTGACGCAACCCGATACGGATATTTCTTCCGAAGTGGAGCCAGATAAAATAAAAGACGTGGATGTTTGACTGGCGTTTGCTAACAGGTGCGTTTTTTTTTTTTTTCCAAAATGGACGCTTGCCAGGCCGTGATGTAGCACCTTTCTCATCGTCTGTGGCTGTAAAAGTAACAGACGTGTGTGTGTGTGTGTGTGTGTGTGTGAGATTGCGATATGGATCTGGAGTGGCAGCTCACACGATCAAATTTTCCATGAAATTTCCCAAAATAAAGTTCCTTAGAAGATTCTAGAAGCGAGATTCCATTCCTTAACATTCCCGCTTTGATATCACTGAAATCGTATAATCAATACACACAGAGGTGTTGGAATCTTCTCGACACGTCAAGTGAGCCGAGCGCGTGACGTGATTGGCTGACGACCTCGGGAGCTGAGAGTTTATTGGCCGTCGTTTCGTAGCCTCGCCGTTTTACCTTCCAAGGTAAACAGGTGTGTTTCTGCTGTCACTTCACACCTCCTTCGGCGCAGTCCGTCTGGCTGCATGAGGCACGGAAAATACAAGACCATTCCCGAAAATCAGCAGACGACCGCCAAAAAAATAAATAAATGAAAAAAATCACGGGCTTATTAATGTCATGAGATGTTGAGAAGCCGGTTCTCACACCTGGATGAGGTGTAATGATAAAATCCACTTCATTGGCTGCCGGAGCGGAGACACGCTGCCGATTAGCCGGCTGACTAGCGACGGGGGAGGAGCTCAAGAGATCAAGGCCGCAGACCCTCCGTATGTTTACATTCTTCTCTGATGTCCCACTTCACGTCTCTCATCCGGTCCGACTTGAACGAGTGAAAGAGCGAGAGAGGGATGAACGGCTCCAGGTCATGTGACCTCTCCTGAGGGGCGTGCGCTAGTTTGGGCAGCTCGGGTCTCTTTATTCTGATTTCAGAAAGAAAGATGAGACGACTGGACAAGTGCGCAGACTGTTGCTTTCGCGTCATGACCCCCTGAAGGACGAGAAATATCATAAACACACGGAATGTATAAAAACATTACATTTGACTCAAATGTTTCACATTACTATTATTATTAGTAGCAGCAGTATTAGTAGTGTAGTAGTGTAACAGTAGTAATATTATAGTATAGTAGGACAGCAATAGTTGTATAGTAATAATAGTTGTAGGATAATAGTACAGTAATGATAGTAGAGTAGCGGCAGTATAGTTGTAGTAGAGTAATAGAAATATCACAGTAACAGCAGAACAAGAATAGTAGTACAGGAATAGCAGTATTGTAGCAGTAGTATGATAGTATAGTAATAACAGTAACGTAACAGAATTGTAGTTGTAGTAGAGTAATAGTATTATATTAGTAGAAGTAGTAGTAATATAGTAACAGTAAACAAAGCAATAGTAAGATAGTAATGCAAGAACATTAATGGTAACAGTAGTGTAGTTGTAGTGTAGCAATAGTAATAAAACAGTAGTAGTAATAGAAGTAGTAGAACAATAACAGTAGTGTAGTTGTAGTAGAGTAATAGAAATATATTAATAGACCTAATAGTAGAACAATAATAGTGGTATAATAGCAGTATAGTAGCAGTAGTACTATAGTATAGTAATAAAATTAGAGTAACAGTAGTGTAGTTGTAGTGTAGTAATAATAACAGTAGTAGTAATAGAAGTAGTAGTAGAACAATAATAGTAGTATAGTAACAGTAAACTAGCAATAGTAGGATAGTAATGTAATAACAGTAATGGTAGTAGTAGCATAATAGTATATAGTAGAACAATAATAGAGCAACAGAAGTACAGTTGTAGTAGAGTAATAGTAATATAATAGTAGAAGTATTAGTAGAATTGAAATTGTGGTATAATAATAGTATCATAGCAATCGTAGGATAGTAGAACAGTAATAGCAGTAGTACTATAGTATAGTAATAAAATTAGAGTAACAGTAGTGTAGTTGTAGTGTAGCAATAGTAATAAAATAGTAGAAGTAGTTATAGAACAATAATAGTAGTATAGTGAGAGTATAGTAGCAGCAGTCCAATAGTTTTAGTAGACTAGCAAGAGTAGTAGTATAGTAGTAGTATCCTAGTAATAATAGTAAAGTTTTTGTAGTATAGTAGTAGAAACATAGTAATAGTAGACTAGCAATAGTACTATAGTAGAACAGTGATAGAAGTATAGTATTAGTATTGTAGTGGTAGTAGTATAATTTTACTAGTATAGTAACTGTAATATAGTAGTAGTAATAGTATAGTAAAACAGTAATTGTAATTATAGTAATATATTCTATAGTTTTATAGCATTCTAGAGTTTTATTAATAGAGAAGTAATATAGTAGCAATAGTAACAGTATAATAGGATTAGTAATACAGTCTTAGTAGTATAGTAGAGCAGTAATAGCAGTATAGTAATATAGTAGCAATAGTAATATAGTTTTAGTAGTATAGTAGTCTAATAGCATAGTAATAATAGTGTAGTAATAGTAGTATAGTTGTAGTGTAGAAATAGTCATATAACAGAGGTAAAAGAAGTAGTTATGGATATAACTACATAACTTTAAAACCTAAAAATTCTACATTTGGAGTATACAATAGAAACATCACCGAATTAATACGAAGCAAAAAAAAAAAAAAAGGTAGCTCAGATAGCAGCGGGGGAGAATGAAATAAATCCTGTAACAAATAGAGCAAAAGTAGCCTTTATTAATTACTTTTATTTCAAATGAAATGACATACAAAAAGCTACTGAGATTGATTTTTATTACTTTTATACTATTTTTTTTTTTTTTTTTTTTTTTACTGCATTAGATTTACTAATTCTATAAGGGATTATTTCGTGATTAACCGAATAAAAAAGTTGCAGGAGAAAACCCCCTGAGGATCTGTTGAGGAGACGGAAAATGTCCGAAACGGCTGTTAGACTGTGAATCCTTCGGTCCAATCACAAATCTGACTTCACTGTATGTTTCGTGAGGTAAAAAAATGTGAAATTTTATATTAATGACTTAAAAAAACACAAGAAATACACCTACTACTACTACTACTAATAATAATAATAATAAATTGATAAATTTATTGATGAACCTACATTTATGTCTATCATATGTTAATTGTAAATATCTTCTTTTTTTTTTAAGCGTCTCCTAATAAAATATATTCTCTTTTTCTGCTGGCAGATGATTTTGTTTATAATTTCCATAAAGAGGCACAATGATCTACAATTATACGTCAAAACCAAGGTTTAAAGGAGAATAAAAACAGTTTATAAATGATATTCCCGCTGATACTGTAGTAGTGAGAATACTGCTGGATTCTGATCTGAGTCTGAGAAGAACGAGCGATGAACGCGTGTATGATCGGAGGTTAAATCGTTAGATAAACCTGTAGAGATTAGACGTATATAAGAGATAGGAGGCAGTGGTGTGTTATTTATGTCCTTTCCGTCGGGACATTCCCGTATTTTTGACCCTTTTCCTCGTCGCACATCAAAAGGGAAGCGTGAGGCAGAGATGAAACAAAGCAGACGAGACTCAGACACATCAAGCTCTCGCCTTCTCTTTAAAGCTTAATTATAGCTGTTAGGGCGATGAGAGACGTATCACACGGCGGCCGTGATTAATAAACAAACCATCAAGGGGCCAACAAGTTCCTGCTCATCGCTGCAGTGCATGCGCATGAGAACATATCAAAGTATAGGTCTTCTTCTCTCTCTCTCTCTCTCTCACACACACACACACACACACACACACACACACACACACACACCTGCTCCAGTGACAGCTCCAGAGTGACAAACCCGGCTCGGACGACCTGAACAACACTCTCAGTCAGGCTTTCATCTTTCAGCTACGCGGCTGGAGTGTGGAAGAAGTACGGCGAATTTGGTAAACACACACCTTTTCCGAGACAGGTCAGAACTGGAAAACACACCGGCGTGACCCGGGAGGTGAGTTCAGGGTACAAGTTCGCCTTTAAAAAAAAACAAAAAAACCCATCAAGAATGATACTTCACACTTGATTTGCTTCAAAACACTTGTATTTAAACCTTGGGAAAATATCAGAGATAGAAAAAACGGACCAAAGATGAAGAATAATTCAATATAAAAACAACATGAATGAACAAAATGGCCGACATACTCCTTACTCAGCGGTGTATAATGAGTTAATGAATTACGAATAAAAGAAAAGGCATAACTGTAATGCTAATTTCACCAGCCGGTGACAGTTAGCATCCCACAGTGCCAAACTGCTCAGAGTGTGAGGTAAAAATTGCGTCAAACGTCATACATTTTTGATCGTAATTGATCGAAGCAACGCAACCGTTAACAATAAAGATTTCTGACAGACTGCAGTTAACATTCTGAGTCAGTTTTGATCAAAAGAAGAAAATTCCTGAGGTAAAATTACAAGCATTTCAGCCTTCAACGTCTCGTCGTCGTCCTTGACGGCGGATTAATCTCGCCTCTGCATTTGTTTTCACCTCCTCCTCCTCTTCCTCCTCACGTCTTCTCTTAACATCGATCGCTTCATGCTAACCAGGCTCTGAGGTAAATGATCAACCTGGCTAACAATACCCATGTGACAGAGCGCTGACTGGAGCAAACAACAAATGAGTGATGTTTTCTTTAATAGTCAGAGTTTACTCCCAAAGATAAAATGAGTTATAAGACAATTAATCTAATCTGGGGTTTTGTTTTTTCCGGCTTTCCTTTCTGGAACATTCTTAATACAACTCGATGAAATGAGCTAATGTGGACTTTTCCCTCGTTTACATTTTAAATCTGCACATGATTAAAAAAAAAGGAAAAAAAAAAGAAGCAACATTTGTAAATGTCTAATTCGTTCAGAAGACAGGAGTTTCCTCAAAAATGATGTTATGATTTTTTTTTGTTAGCATCTAAAATGCTTTTTTTTGGTTTCTCCACCTCCTTCAGAGCCATGTTTATAAATCAAACTTCGCTAACAGTTTTTTTAATCGTTTTCTTGTCTTCTGTCGTCCACCAAACGTTGTTAAGGAGAAATCTGCTCATTTCGCTCGTTATGAAATCTTGTTTCTACAGTGTACGAGCAAACTGTGAGTTAAAAACTCGCAAATACAGAAATCACAATCATGTGAATTTCTCAGAAACGTCTGGTTTCTATGGAAACCCAGAGTACTGACCGCGCTGTTGTGCTGCCATTGTGTTTGCAGTATTTGCAGTGAATTTCCTCTCGTCTCTACATCACTGCAGTGTTTCTAACCTCTCAGCCCTGACAGCTCTGAGCGCTCCTTCTGATTGGCCGCTCTCTCTCACGCCACTTCCTGCTCGATATTTTCAGTCTGGAGGAGCCGAGAGCTGAAATTGGTTCTGTCCATCAGCTCAGGTGTTGGAGAAATTGTCCTGCCTGCAGCGTCTGTCGCTTCATTTCACCACAACAGGTCACTGAGAGGCCAGAAGAGTCCTAATTTAAACCAGAGGAGGACGTGTGTGTGTGTGTGTGTGTGTGTGTGTGTGTGTGTGTGTTGCACTCTGTATAGTTGCTGATGATTGTGGAACGATTTGAGATCTGACTTTTCCTGAAATAAAATTTTAAATAAATGCCTTTAGATTGTGTCATAAATTAACAAACAAAATATATAAATATAAAATAAAACAACCATCACCACCAGCACCACATTTATTTATTTATTTATTTATTTATTTATTTTATTTATTTTTATCTTTATTAAATTAAAATTTGAACTAAAATAAAATTAGAAAATGAAGAAAAAATGTAAAAAGAAAACAATAAACAATTCGTTTTTAAAAATAATGAAAATGAATAATAATAATAATAATAATAATAATAATAATAATAATAATAATAATAATAATAATAATAAAATATTTTATGTCCTTACATTTTTTTGGACTAAATTTGTCATCTTTTTTCACTGCACTTTAATCGAAACTGAACACATTCTTTGACCGCGCCTCTAAGTACACAAGCCTGTATTTTACCCGGAAACGTATTATTCCGATAAATAAAAATATCTGAAAGGATTTTTTCGTCCATCTGCTGCACATTGAACCCTTTCTCTTTTTTTTCCCTGCGTCTCGCCTCGTCTAGGACACTTGAGACGGGACACAAGCGTCTCGTCTCCATCCAGATGATGTGTGGCCACAATACACACCGTGCCTCATTGTAATGTAACAGGATGAGCTGCCCTCTCTTGACACCTCACACACACTCGTCCGTCTGTCCGTCCCTGGGCACTGAGACAGCTGTTCCTGTCCTCGAGTGTTTGTCCTGCACTAATGAGAGGAAGCTTTGTGTCTCTGCATTGTCCAGCTCCAGCTTCAGACCTCTTTTCTCCTTCGGCTTCTCATCAAGAGAGCGGGATTAAGGCTCTGTGTGTGTGTGTGTTCTGGGAAACACACACTCTGTCT
The DNA here is from genome assembly GCA_033459395.1 of Hemibagrus guttatus. Lineage (NCBI taxonomy): Eukaryota > Metazoa > Chordata > Actinopteri > Siluriformes > Bagridae > Hemibagrus > Hemibagrus guttatus. The sequence goes on along the minus strand of JAUCMX010000005.1, from coordinate 1,753,192 downwards.
TTGTATGTGTGTGTGAGTGGGTGGGTGTGTATTAGAGTGTCTGGTCCTTCTTTAAGCTCATCTCTGCAAAAGCATGAGGACAGCAGATCTTTCCTGGGCCTCAACCCACAAAGGAATGAAGACTGCGGCTCTGTCCATGAACAACTGTTACATGGTGATGGAAAAAAATAAACTGTAAAATTTTAAAAGAAAATTATTGACCACTGTGTGAGAGAAAAAAAAAAAAATCTATTAAAAAACGGTATTGGTTGTGTAAAGGGGGCAACAAAAAGGCAGAACTTGGAAAAAAGACTTGTGAGGAGTGTTTAGGAGTGAGAGAAGTATTTAGGGATGGTGTGAGGCATGTTTAAGGCTGGTGTGAGCAGTGTTTACAGCTGGTGTGAGGCGTGTTTAAGGCTGGTGTGAGCAGTGTTTAGGGATGGTGTGAGGAGTGTTTATGGCCGGTGTGAGGAGTGTTTAGGGCTGGTGTGAAGAGTGTTTAGAGCTGGTGTGATGAGTGTTTAGGGCTGGTGAGGAGTGTTTAGGGCTGTTGTGAGGAGTGTTTAGGGCTGGTGTGTGGAGTGTTTAGGGCTGGTGTGAGCAGTGTTTAGAGCTGGTGTGAAGAGTGTTTAGGGCTGGTGTGATGAGTGTTTAGGGCTGGTGTGAGGAGTGTTTAGGGCTGTTGTGAGGAGTGTTTAGGGCTGGTGTGAGGAGTGTTTAGGGCTGGTGTGAGCAGTGTTTAGAGCTGGTATGAGGAGTTTTTACAGCTGGTGTGAGAAGTGTTTAAGGCTGGTGTGAGGAGTGTTTAGGGCTGGTGTGAAGAGTGTTTAGAGCTGGTGAGGAGTGTTTAGGGCTGGTGTGAAGAGTGTTTATGGCTGGTGTGAGCAGTGTTTAGAGCTGGTGAGGAGTGTTTAGAGCTGGTGTGAGCAGTGTTTAGGGCTGGTGTGAGGAGTGTTTAGAGCTGGTGTGAGGCATGTTTAAGGCTGGTGGGAGCAGTGTTTACAGCTGGTGTGAGGCGAGTTTAAGGCTGGTGTGAGCAGTGTTTAGAGCTGGTGTGTGGAGTGTTTAGGGCTGGTGTGAGCAGTGTTTAGAGCTGGTGTGAAGAGTGTTTACGGCTGGTGTGAGGAGTGTTTAGGGCTGGTGTGTGGAGTGTTTAGGGCTGGTGTGAGCAGTGTTTAGAGCTGGTGTGAGGAGTGTTTACAGCTGGTGTGAGGCATGTTTAAGGCTGGTGTGAGCAGTGTTTACAGCTGGTGTGAGGCGTGTTTAAGGCTGGTGTGAGCAGTGTTTAGGGATGGTGTGAGGAGTGTTTATGGCCGGTGTGAGGAGTGTTTAGGGCTGGTGTGAAGAGTGTTTAGAGCTGGTGTGATGAGTGTTTAGGGCTGGTGAGGAGTGTTTAGGGCTGGTGTGAGGAGTGTTTAGGGCTGGTGTGTGGAGTGTTTAGGGCTGGTGTGAGCAGTGTTTAGAGCTGGTGTGAGGAGTGTTTAGGGCTGGTGTGAGGAGTGTTTAGGGCTGGTGTGAGGAGTGTTTAGGGCTGTTGTGAGGAGTGTTTAGGGCTGGTGTGAGGAGTGTTTAGGGCTGGTGTGAGCAGTGTTTGGGAGCTGGTATGAGGAGTTTTTACAGCTGGTGTGAGAAGTGTTTAAGGCTGGTGTGAGGAGTGTTTAGGGCTGGTGTGAAGAGTGTTTTGGGCTGGTGTGAGCAGTGTTTAGAGCTGGTGAGGAGTGTTAGAGCTGGTGTGAGCAATGTTTAGGGCTGGTGTGAGGAGTGTTTAGGGCTGGTGTGTGGAGTGTTTAGGGCTGGTGTGAGGAGTATTTAGGGCTGGTGTATGGAGTGTTTAGGGCTGGTGTGAGCAGTGTTTAGAGCTGGTATGAGGAGTTTTTACAGCTGGTGTGAGAAGTGTTTAGAGCTGGTGTGAAGAGTGTTTACGGCTGGTGTGAGCAGTGTTTAGAGCTGGTGTGAAGAGTGTTTACGGCTTGTGTGAGCAGTGTTTACAGCTGGTATGAGGAGTTTTTACAGCTGGTGTGAGAAGTGTTTAGAGCTGGTGTGAAGAGTGTTTACGGCTGGTGTGAGCAGTGTTTAGAGCTGGTATGAGGAGTTTTTACAGCTGATGTGAGAAGTGTTTAGAGCTGGTATGAGGAGTTTTTACAGCTGGTGTGAGAAGTGTTTAAGGCTGGTGTGAGGAGTGTTTAGGGCTGGTGTGAAGAGTGTTTAAGGCTGGTGTGAGGAGTGTTTAGAGCTGGTGAGAGGAGTGTTTAGGGCTGGTGTGAGGAGTGTTTAGAGCTGGTGAGAGGAGTGTTTAGGGCTGGTGTGAGGAGTGTTTAGAGCTGGTGAGGAGTGTTTAGAGCTCGTGTAAAGAGTGTTTAGTGCTGGTGTGAGGAGTGTTTAGGGCCGGTGTGAGGATTGTTCAGGGCTGGTGTGAGGAGTGTTTAGATCTGGTGTGAGGATTGTTCAGGGCTGGTGTGAGGAGTGTTCAGGGCTGGTGTGAGGAGTGTTTAGATCTGGTGTGAGGATTGTTCAGGGCTGGTGTGAGGAGTGTTTAGATCTGGTGTGAGGATTGTTCAGGGCTGGTGTGAGGATTGTTTAGGGCTGGTGTGAGCAGTGTTTAGGGCTGGTGTGAGGAGTGTTTAGGGCTGGTGTGTGGAGTGTTTAGGGCTGGTGTGAGGAGTATTTAGGGCTGGTGTGTGGAGTGTTTAGGGCTGGTGTGAGCAGTGTTTAGAGCTGGTATGAGGAGTTTTTACAGCTGGTGTGAGAAGTGTTTAGAGCTGGTGTGAAGAGTGTTTACGGCTTGTGTGAGCAGTGTTTACAGCTGGTATGAGGAGTTTTTACAGCTGGTGTGAGAAGTGTTTAGAGCTGGTGTGAAGAGTGTTTACGGCTGGTGTGAGCAGTGTTTAGAGCTGGTATGAGGAGTTTTTACAGCTGATGTGAGAAGTGTTTAGAGCTGGTATGAGGAGTTTTTACAGCTGGTGTGAGAAGTGTTTAAGGCTGGTGTGAGGAGTGTTTAGGGCTGGTGTGAAGAGTGTTTAAGGCTGGTGTGAGGAGTGTTTAGAGCTGGTGAGAGGAGTGTTTAGGGCTGGTGTGAGGAGTGTTTAGAGCTGGTGAGAGGAGTGTTTAGGGCTGGTGTGAGGAGTGTTTAGAGCTGGTGAGGAGTGTTTAGAGCTCGTGTAAAGAGTGTTTAGTGCTGGTGTGAGGAGTGTTTAGGGCCGGTGTGAGGATTGTTCAGGGCTGGTGTGAGGAGTGTTTAGATCTGGTGTGAGGATTGTTCAGGGCTGGTGTGAGGAGTGTTCAGGGCTGGTGTGAGGAGTGTTTAGATCTGGTGTGAGGATTGTTCAGGGCTGGTGTGAGGAGTGTTTAGGGCTGGTGTGAGGAGTGTTTAGATCTGGTGTGAGGATTGTTCAGGGCTGGTGTGAGGAGTGTTTAGGGCTGGTGTGAGGAGTGTTTAGATCTGGTGTGAGGATTGGTGTCAGGAGTGTGTCAGACGTGTAAATAAACGATCCTCCCCTAATATCACTGGTTATTACTAATGATAAGTGCTGCAAGAGCAACAATAGTCATTTCATCGTAAAGCTGTCATCACTCCGTTAATCTCTCACAGGCCTTTTCCCAGATTTATTAAACGCTCACTGGGACGAGACTGGACCTGCCCTGACTGTGTCTCTCTCTCTCTCTCTCTCTCTCTCTCTCTCTCTCTCTCTCTCTCTCATTTTAGATCTGTCTATCTCTCGCTCTCTTTTCTGTTTTGTTTGATGTCCTCACATGTTACTAAAAGTCCCTTCGGTGCTCTCCGCATTCAATCGTTCTTGCTCCTGCAGTTTACAGTTTCACCTTTTCTGATTCTTCCCCTCTTTTCTTTTTTTTTCTTCCCCCCTCCTTCCTTCTTTCTCAGTCGCATGTGTTTAGTCTGTCTCTCGTGGCTGAGAAGTGCACACCCAATGCCTGGGGACTTGTGAGGCCTGCCTGCCTGCCAACAATAGGAATTTCCCTCCGTTTACACACGCGCAGCGCTTGGAGGCTCGCGCTCCATCCTGCAGCTCATCATTCACTGCTTTCACGGAGCAGGACGCGCACCCTAATATTGCAACCTAAAGCTTTCATCCGGACCAAGGTTTCAGAATCTTGACCAATAAAATTGCACAAAAATCACGTGACATCATCTGGAACGCTGAAATTCAGCTCTGCCACTGAGGAGCACTGGCTGTGTCTCAAATCGCACTTTGTGCACTATAGCTAGTGTTTTGATGTTTGCTAACAATTTAGCTAACATTAAATTACCTACACAACAAAATTTTGTTAACATTAGCTATTATTCGGCAATTTAGCTAACATTAAATGATCTGCACAACAAAATTAGGTAACATTAGCTATTATTTGTCAATTTAGCTAACATTAAGTCACCTACACAGCAAAATTTAGCTAACATTAGCTATTATTTGGCAATTTAGCTAACATTAAATGATCTGCACAACAAAATTAGGTAACATTAGCTATTATTTGGCAATTTGGCTAACATTAAATTACCTAGACAACAAATATTAGCAATTTAGCTAATATTAATTTACCTACATAACAAAACTAGCATCATTTAGATTATAACATCGACATATAAATTCTACAGACAAGAATTTCTTCAAGTGAAGACAGAAATGGAATCTTACTGAGGACGGGTTCGGGTGGAGGAAACTCAATCTCCTCAATGTGACTCCGTAGTGATTAGCGAACTTTGTTTTGACCTCACAGGTCTGGTTTGAGGTTGTCTGAGGGAAACAAAACCGACTTTGCTTGATCACTTCCTCATTTTTTTTCTATCTCTCCCTCAAATTACAAGCTTTGTGAGCTGTCAGGATGAAGGCCCTCGGGCACTATGATGCATTTAAACATTACAGCACGCTCTCAGACTTGCAGCCAGGCTACGTTTTCTTCACTCGCGCAGCTTAGCACTGAACTAGATTCAGTTTATTCCATGACGACTTCAGGGATTAGCAGGAAACACTAGTTCAACCCATAAACGCAGGGCTAGTTATCTTAGCTAACCACTTCCCATGCATTAGCAAACTGATACTAAGCATCTAGCTAGTATTCCAAATCATTCCACTATCCAAACATCATGCTATGTCATTTAAAAATAGCCAATTTCACTACAGCTAGCTTTAAGATAACTAACTATAACATTCAGAAGTAGCTTAACACTAAAATATAAATGAGAGGCAATATCGCTAGCAAATGTTAGGCTAAGCGTCGCCAGCTGTTAGCTATCTAGCTAGCATGTGAGGTAAAATATAGTTGTCATGTTGCTATGAGGTGAATTCTGTGAATTAGCTAATCGGATTTTTTAAATTTACCTCAGTGATGTGTGTGTGTGTGTGTGTGTGTGTGTGTGTGTGACTCTACCCCCTCATTACACTGAGTAAAAACCATAAAAAAACAGGCAGCGATGAGAGAAATATGAATTTTACCTCAGATTTATAATGAAGCGATTAAATTATTGTTTTCACTGTCAGATTTTAGCCTTTTGAAGTCGACAAGCGCTAAAGCTGCGTTTTATGTGGTCACGGAGTCATATTGCCTTCAACCCCCCCCAAAAAAGTGCCTCACTTCACACACACACACACACACACACTGTAATTTCTTTACACATGAAGGCACAATTTACTCTTAAATGCAGTATCGCTGTTTCACCTCATTCAAAAAAAAAAAAGAGAAAAAATCATGGTCTTTTAATATTCACAGCACTAAAGTGCATGCTAGCTTGTGTTTCAACGGCAAGAGGCTGTCATTAACGCTCCTCAGAGTAAAGCGCTAAATAAAGACTTCGCTTCCAGACTTAACAAAAAAAACACACACACATCTACACACCGGTCTCACTTTCACACCTCGGGATGAAGCGCTAGGATAACGGCTCTGTAAACGTTAGCTAAGAGGCTAGCTCACCTTAGAGATGTATGAAAGAATTAAACACTCCTTACTCTGATAATGTTTACACGTCTTTCCCCAAACTTCCTGCTAATATTTACACCATTAATTTACCCTGAAACTTCCTGTTAACGTTTAGACCCCCCCCCCCAACAATTTTTGTCAACACTTCCTGTTAATGCTTTTTTCCCCAGAGACTTCCTGTTAACTCTTACACTGTTCCTGTAACTGTTCCAGTTCTTGTAACTTTCTGGCACTTCCTGTTCATGTTTACACATTTTTCTGACACTTCCTGTTAAAGTTTTGACTTTTTTTCTGACACTTCCTTTTAACATTTACATGTTTTATTTCCTGACACTTCCAGGTAATATTTAAATGTACTATTTCCACGTTTTTTCCTGACACATCCTGTCAACGTTTCCACTTTTTTTTTGGGACACTTCCAGGTAACGTTTCCACATTTTTCTGACAGTTCCTGTTAATGTTCACACGTGTTTTCTGACACGTCCTGTTAACGTTTAAATTTTTTAAAACACTTCCTGTTAACATTTCCGCTTTTTTTCTGACATTTCCTGTTAACGTTTCCACTTTTTTCTGACAGTTCCTGTTAACGTTCACACGTGTTTTCTGACACGTCCTGTTAACATTTTACATTTTTTTAAACACTTCCTGTTAACATTTCCACTTTTTTCTGACACTTCCTGTTAATGTTTCCATGTTTTTACTTGACACTTCCTGTTAACGTTCACTCATTTTTTCAGACACTTCCCGTTGATATCCTGGCGATTTCATGGCGGCAAAGTAATCAACAGCCCCCATCTCATTGTCTGCCACCGCATCAAAACACACTCGTATGGAATTGAGGTTATTTACAGCCATTATCATCCGGCAGGATCTGAGCGCGAAGCAGAAATTTCCCAAAGTATTCTGGGAATGAGTCGGGGGCTGGAGTCCTCGTCTTGGGTTACAGACGGCATACAGAGACACGAGGAGACAGAAACTCCCTTCCACCACAGAGCCAGGAGACGGAAAGGTGTCATACTTCGGGCATGAAGCTTTTGTTTATTAAGGAAACTGATAGCGGTTGCAGGTTTGTCACAAACACCGAATGATTCATTCAGCTTCAGAGGTTAGGAGTTAGAGCTTAGAGTGTAGGGCTTAGAAAGTAGGGCTTAGGGCATAGGTTGAAGGGCTAAGTGGTTAGGGTGTAGGGGTCAGTGTTTAAGGGTCAGAGATTAGCAATTAGAGTGTAGGGGTTAAGGATCAGGGTGTAGAGGTTAAGGATCAGGGTGTAGGAATTAAGGATTAGGGTGTAGGGATTAAGGATCAGGGTTTAGGGGTTAAGGGTTAGGGTGTAAGGATTAAGGATCAGGGTGTAGGGGTTAGGGGTCAGGGTGTAGGGGTTAGGGATCAGGGTGTAGGGATTAAGGATTAGGATGTAGGAGCTAAGGATCAGGGTTTAGGGGTTAAGGATCAGGGTGTAGGGGTTAGGGATTAGGGTGTAGGGGTTAAGGATTAGGGTGTAAGGATTAAGGATCGGGGTGTAGGGGTTAGGGGTCAGGGTGTAGGGGTTAGGGATCAGGGTGTAAGGGTTAAGGATCTTGGTGTAGGGGTTAAGGATTAGGGTGTAGGGGTTAGGGGTCAGGGTGTAGAGGTTAAATATCAGGGTGTAGGGATTAAGGATTAGGGTGTACGGGTTAGGGATCAGGATGTAGGGGTTAGGGATCAGGATGTATGGGTTAAGTATCAGGGTGTAGGGATTAAGGATTAGGGTGTAGGGGTTAGGGATCAGGGTGTAGGGGTTAGGGATCAGGATGTAGGGGTTAGGGATCAGGATGTAGGGGTTAGGGATCAGGATGTATGGGTTAAGTATCAGGGTGTAGGGATTAAGGATTAGGGTGTAGGGGTTAGGGATCAGGGTGTAGGGGTTTGGGATTAGGGTGTAGGGGTTAAGTATCAGGGTGTAGGGATTAAGGATTAGGATGTAGGGGTTAGGGATCAGGGTGTAGGGATTAAGGATTAGGATGTAGGGGTTAGGGATCAGGGTGTAGTGGTTAAGGATCAGGATGTAGGGGTTAGGGATCAGGGTGTAGGGATTAAGGATTAGGATGTAGGGGTTAGGGATCAGGGTGTAGTGGTTAAGGATCAGGGTGTATGGGTTAAGTATCAGGGTGTAGGGGTTATATTTCCAACAATCTATGTATCTCTTTCACAGTCTCTTCTCAAATTTTCTCTTTCTGTTTATCTTTTTTCTCATTCTGTCTCTTTGTTTCTCTCTATTTATCTCTCTGCATAACCACTTGTCTATCTCTCTCTCTCTATCTATCAATTTATCACTCTGTATAACCACCTGTCTATCTCTCTATCTGTTTCTGTCTATCTGTCTGTCTGTCTGTCTGTCTGTCTCATTCTCTTTCTCTCTCTCTGTTTCTGTTGACTCTATATTTACCCTGTCTCACTCTGTCCTCTCTTCCCTCGTCCTATTTTTATCTCTCTCTCCCGCTCTCTCTCTCTCACTCCCTCTCTCTCTGGTGCGGTACAGTAAAGTGCACTCTGATCCGTCGCTCTGAACTGCACTGACCTCAAACCTCCATCTGCACCACACATCAAATATTCATCACCACATTTAAATATAGTGTGTGTGTGTGTGTGTGTGTGTGTGTGCATAGACAGACAGACAGACAGACAAAAAACAGATAGATAGATAGATAGATAGATAGATAGATAGATAGATAGATAGATAGAAAAACATACATACATACATACATACATACATAAATGGGCAGCTAGACAGAGATAGAGAGGTTGTAGACAGGCAGTTAGGCAGACAGATTGACAGACAGGCAGACAGACAGTTAGACAGACATACAGACAGATAGAGAGACAGTTAGATAGACAGGCAGACATACAGGCAGACATAGAGACAGTTAGGCAGACAGACAGACAGTTAGACAGACAGACATACAGGCAGACAGACAGACATTCAGGCAGACCGACAGTATTTGATGTAGTGGGTGTTTATTGTAGATACATGCTCAGGAGGAATAAAGTAAAGCTGATTTCTGTTTCACTGATAATCATCATCTGAGGACCAGGAGCGCGTGGGTGTGTGTGTGTGTGTGTAGCATATGTGTGTGTATATGAGTGTGTGTGTAGTGTGTTAGAGCTTCATTAGCTGTAGCTAGTTTGTCCTGGTCTCCTCTGGACTGTGTGTGTAGAGTGTGTATGAGTGTGTAGCATGTGTGTAGTGTGTGTGTGTGTATGAGTGTGTGTGTGTCTGTGTGTGTGTAGTTTGTTAAAGCTTCATTAGCCGTGGCTGGTTTGTCCTGGTCTCCTCTGGAGTGTGTTAGAGTGTGTTGTTGAACAATGTGTGGATGTGGAGAGGCAACGCTTTGCTGTTTGCTCGTCTCCTGAAGTGTCCACTTCACCGCGTCTCGTCCACAAAAAGCCTTCATCCTTCCTGCGTTCCTCATCTTTTTTGTGTCCCACGGCGGCGTTTCACACGCACCCCGGCAACCGGCGCGAAAGAGAAAACTTCTTTTTATTTTATTTGTAAACCCCCAACGTCCTTCATTCCCTTAAAGCCTTTTCATCACTGCTGTTCAAACAGAGCTGTTGGGTAAATACTCCTCTCTCTCTCTCTCTCTTCGCCATATTATCTTGTCGTAATTACGCAAGTTTGCCCACAAAAGCCAAACTGAAGCGCCGTCTACAAAAACACCTATTCTAACATCCTGCTGAGAAAATTCCGGGGTTTTTTTAAACGGAAAAAAAAAAAAAAACGTGTCCAACTTCGACATGCGCCGTCTTTATAAAAGAGATTTACGCTAACGCTAATACTGATTTAGCGGCACATTTATGCTATATAAGGTTCAAGAAAGAAAAAAAAAACAAATCACCACAGTTTTCCCTCACAATACAGCTAATCCTATAGCTGCTAGCATGATTAGCAGAATTAGCAGTTGTTTTGGTTTACTATAAATACAATTTATTATGAAGTCTGAAGGTTTCTGACTACCATAGTTAGCACAACTAGCAGAATTTTAATCAGCATAAACACAAAGCTAGCACGGAGTCTGGTGAAAATGATCCGAACTAGCCTGGAATTCAGTCATGAGTTTGTTAGGAGAGAAGAAAAAAAATCTATTTTAAGGTTCTAGCCACTCTCCTGGTGCAAGTTGCGCTGGTTCTCTTTAATTGACACTAACACCACTAGCAGGTTAGCGAACGCTTTATCTCTGAGCAAGGTTTTCCACAGAGCCACATAAAATAATCATGTCTGGACGTTTAAAGATTCATGATGATCGGCGGCGCAGCGAGAAGCAGGACCTGTTTTTCTCGGCTCTGTTCCACTGCGAAAACCTCAACGAAGAAGCGACGCCTTGAAACCTTTCTTTAATAAACCCTAGCACTTTTTATCCGTGTATGGTTATGTTGAACCTTTGTGAAATGATCTACTTCCTGTCACTGTGTTCGTTCCCTCAGCAGACAAAAGCTCCTCGTGTTGCTGAGAGACAGTTACCCTGGAGACTCCTTCTGTACACTTTTAACAATTACGCATTTGTTTCTTTGTTAAAATCTTATTTATTTGTTGGTGATGAATGAGCTCTTACTATAGGAACGAGAATGTTTTTTAGCAGAAAACGAATCTTTGTTTCTTTAATGTGAGACTAACATAGCGAACACAAGCTATGCCTTGAAATGATAACAAAAACCTAGCTCTCAGCTCTGTAACACAACAAACACGAAAGCAAACAAATCAAACAAACAAACATACAATGGAACAAAACAAACAAACATGCAATAAACAAAACAAACAAACATGTAAACAAACAAATCAAACAAAAAATCAAAAAACAAACAAACAAAGCAACCATTCAATCAGACAAAACAAAAAACGCATGCACCCAAAACAAACAAACAAACATGCAATCAGACAAAACAAACAAAACATGCAATCAAACAATACATGCATGCAAACAAAAACAAACTAAACAAACATGCAATCAAACAAATCAAACAAAACAAACATGCAATAAAAAAAACAAGCAAACATGCAAACAAACAAATCAAATCAAACAAACAAACATATCCGCAAACTTTAGGCCACGGCCCTTTCTTCTGCTGTCTTTAGCTTGTTTATACAAAGCACTTGTCTGAGCTCCGGAGTTAAACGAAAACAAAGCGAATGTTTCATTTCATTAAACTGTTCTTTAAAAAGAATTTTGTTTTGTTTTGTTTGTTTCTGCTCTCCTGCTTTTGGCTCACCTGCAGCTTCTGCTGAATGAAATCCATCCGGAAGCCACGAGTGCAAGAAGGATGCGTTTGTCAGCCGCAGGTTGCTATGGAAACCGGTTCAGGGGCATCGGCGTGAAGGCTAAAAGAAAAGGTTAATGGAATAGAATCCACAGAAATGTTTCAGCATCGCACAAACATGACTCTGAGGTAAAGTCTCAGCGCTGAGCAACACCGAAGTAACACCGAAGATTTCTGCTCAGGTTTTTCCTTAACAAAAAATACAAAACCTCAAAAAAAAAAAGACAACCGAATCTCACTGACTAGCTAGCTAGCAAGAGTGTACGTGTTCACATCTTAGCAGCATTTATGCTAATATACTGCGATTAGAATCTAAACGAATCTTCAGCAAGCAAAAACTCTCTGCTAACAGATTCTAATTAGCAATATTTCATAAAAGCAGAATTTTGTAGCACATTATTTCCGAATAATGTGATAAACGTTAAATTTCTGACACGTTAGCATTACGAGTCGACATGAGCAAATGAGCTGTTGCTATAGAAAAGCTAAGGTATTAGTGTGTTGTGTTAGCCGTCCTGCTTTTCGCTGGTGGACTCCAGACATTTGGAGACTGTCATTTTGCTAAGTTTAACCTCACGTCGCTTTTTAACCGCCGGGACTCTCCCCTTCTCATCCCCGAGACGTGAAGCTCAGCACATCTTACTGCTTAATTTCAGATTTCATACGCCACCTGCCCCGAGCCTGAAAGCAGTGATTTACAAACCTAGCACAGCCTGTAACTAGCGCCTCGTTTGGCTGCAGAAAAGATGGAACATGAAAGCTCTTAAACAAGTATTAAAGGGTCCACAGCGGTGTTTATCGCAGCTCTGCTTTCCCACTTAAGACGTTTAATGATACGCCTGCACGTGTGTGTGTGTGTGTGTGTGTGTGTGTGTGAAGGTTGCTGCCGTATCCTGAACTTTACGCCATTAACCTCCACCACATCACGCTGCGGGACGCTTTCCAGCCCTCACCGTGACACGTTCTTGGGAGCTAGCCAGCAAGCAAAAACCTGACTTAGCTTCCTGCTAAATTTCCACTACTTAGCATCATCCTAGCTGACGAAACAGTTTTAGCAAACATCTTTTTTGCCTACTAGCTGAATAGAAAGGGCATTTTTGCATGTCTGGTCACATGTCTGAACATCTTTGTGTTAGCAAACAGATTTTGCTAGCTAGCAAAGATAGTTAGCCTTTCTGCTAATGTATTATGATTAGCATCACCTCTTTTTAGCTCAGTTTTTGGTGTCTGCTTATACAGGAGAAGAAGTTTAGCATGCGAGAAGCTCAGGTTTAACTCCAGCTGCTGGATCCAGTTAATCGTAGCGACGTGTCAGGATCACAGGAGGAGGTGGAAGGACAGATTAATAAACGATGCTGCTGGATTAAATCAGGCTTGTGTATGAGACGAGCGTTTGATCGTCATCATGCCCGGGACGAGGATGAGGATGAAGCCGGCGACGTTTCCATCCTGTTCGTGGTCTGGTTGTGGTTTCTTTGTGTCTGCATCTGAACAGGCAGGAGTTAATTGTTATTTTTGGGGAAGGGACGATCCTTTTATGAATGGTCTCGAGCTTGAGACGTGGGCGGACCTACAATCAGAGATGAATCGACGTGTTTGTAGGATAAATACGGGATCGGTGACAGAACATTAGCGCCGAGGGTGCTTTTTTTTTTATATTCGTGCTCGACATCCTGAGATAACAAGTTCAACTTGATCACCAAACTCATTTGACATCACCAGAGAAGCTTCCCTCCTCTCATATTTCTGGGACATTCCATTTACCTGGTAGTCCAGAACTCTGAATTCCCAGTCACTCATTATCCCAGGGCCCTGAAGCTGTTCCCAGCATTCCCAAATCCTATGTTCTCCAGGGCTCTATATGCCCAGCTCCCTGTACTCCCAGCGTCCTGTATTCCCAGCTCCCTGTATTCCCAGCTCCCTGTAATTCCAAAGCTTGATCTTCCCAGTGCCACATAGTGCTGTATAGTTTTATGTCTTATCTTGTTAAGTATCTATATCCCTAGAGTTGTGGTCTCTATATTCTGAAGATTAGTCTATTCCAACTGAATTACATGATTTTTATGCCATGTTTTCCCAATGTACGATTTCCCAAGTCTGGATTTTCAAGGACTCTATTTTACTTATATAATCAGGAATCTAAGGCCTGACTGGAGACTGTGGGAACACATTCCTTTAGGGAATATAAAGTTGACCCTGAAGTGGGCACTGAGTAAACATTTGATGTTAACACTGAATCAAAACATAAGGTTGACACTGAATCAGAACATTAGTTCAAATCAAAACAAAATTTTGACTCTGAGTCAAACTGTGGGGTCGACAATGAATCATGAATCAGTTTGTCACTGAATCAAAACATAATTTTGACCCTGAGTCAGTTAGTTTGACCTTGAATCATAAGTCAGATTGACACTGAATTGAAACAACAGTTTGACTCTGAGTCAAACTGTGAGGTTGACTTTGAATCAGATTGGCACTGAATCAATACATAATTTTGACACTGAGTCAAACTGTGAGTTTGACCATGAATCATGAATCAGCGTGACACTGAATCAGAACATAATTTTGAGTCAAACTGTGAGTTTGAGGTTGACTATGAATCATAAATCGCTTTTAAACATGAATCAAAAAAGAGTTTGGTTCTGAATCAAAACTGTGAGGCTACCACTGAATCAGTTTGACACAGAATCAAAATATCAATGAATCTCTAGAATTTCTCCATCGCTTACGACAATGACATATGGACAGGGAGATGACTTCTTCCACAGTCCTGATCGATAGGAACCCTGTGAACTCCAAAGGCCAAAACAGCTGCGACTTTCTATCCAGAGCAAAAATAAATAAATAAAATAAGCTTTTAATCTGCGCAGAAAGGCTCCAGTGTGCACCAAAAAAACGGAGATTTGTGAACGCTCATACCATTAAGAAAAAAAAAAACCCCCCCATATACACCGACTGCCAAAAAACCCAGCGGAGAATTTAATGAAAATGAAAAATATGGCGGCGCAATATACAGATGCAGCATGGGGGCGATGTTAATCCTCATTAGCTTCGAAAAGAAACTGCTGCATGCGGTCAAAAAAACCACAGATTCATGGAGATGATATCAGTATTAGATTAATGCAGCGTGGAATCAGTTCCGTTCTTGATTCTGACTGGTTGAATGAGCTTCTATTAGAACATCAGGAGATGCTCATTGTGGGACGTGATATTATTAACGAATCTGTTTAAAAACCCAGCGCTTTGTGTATTCTCTGACTGGAACCATTACGCGCGGTGACAATACTGAGAGGCAGAGGATTAGCCAAGAAATCCGTCCCTGTAATAAGGGGTTACTGGTGTGAAGGGAATGGAGCGAACAAGTGAACAAGTGGAGACGAGAATCCCTTCTTGGGTAATCCCAAACACCTCCACGCTGTGGAATTCCTGAAGAGATAAAGCAACTTGTGCATCTTTTGTAGCAGACACGCTCAGCCTTTGCTTGCATTATCAGCCGGAATTAGGGCCTAATCTCCATGAGTGGAGACACTTCATGGCCATCCATCCTTTTTCTCTCTCTCTCTCTCTCTCTCTCTCTCTCTCTCTCTCACCATCCTATCCAATCTTCACTCTCGAACTCGGCAGGCTAGAAAGCTATGAATACAAAGTTTCAGCTGAAAACTGGGAAGCTGGAAGCTTTTTTAGTAGGGTCCATGGAATACTGGGAATATAGTGCCATAGGATAATAGGATCCGAGGAATAAAGTGTAGGACTCTGGGATAACACTTTTAGGATTAGCCACTTATATCACGGTGAGTTTCTGCTGGAAGCCTGAGCCGCACCCTGCGAGCGGGATAAGATAACATTGACAGTAAACCAGGTCACGTTGAACGAACGAAGGAGGAACTTTGCCCTGTTTGCCCTTTCACCTGCTGGAACAGGAAATGACAGACAGCTGATGTCACCAGGTGCATATGGTGAAAGGGGATAAAAATGTAACATGTAGCAAAGTCAGAGGTCAAAATATACTTCTTTCAGATGTTTTGTCTGAAAAATAAAGAATCCTGGGAATAGAGCCCTTGGATAAATAGGGTACAGGGAATATAGGAGCCCATGGGATTGTAGTGTCCTCAGAGATTATCTCTCCCGGAATAATTGGCTACGGGGTGTGAATATGTTTAATTGAACACATGGTCCTGGGAATATACAAGAAAAACAAAGTCTGGGAATAGTCCTGGGAATAAAGAGTTGGGAAAAAGCTAGAATTCTGGATAACAGGATCCTCGGAAAGACAAGAGAATATGGGTTCTGGGATAAAAAAAATACTGGAAATAGGCACTCCAATAAATGAAGAGTTCTGGAAATGTGCAGTTCCCGCAATATAGGGATCTGGAAAGTACTGGGAATACTGTGTCCTGGGAATATAAATGACAGGGAATACTGTGTCCGAGGAAAATAAAACACTGGGAACACTGTGTCCTAGGAATATAAAGCACAGCATACTGGGAATATGAAACACTGGGAATGTTGTGTCCTGGGAATATAAAACACAGTGTACTGGGAATATAAATGACTGGGAATACTATGTCCTGGGAATATAAAGCACTGGGAACACTGTGTCCTAGGAACATAAGGCACTGGGAATACTGTGTCCTGGGAATATAAAACATGTTGTCCTAGAAATATAAAACACTGGGAACACTGTGTCCTAGGAATATAAATCAATGGGAATGCTATGTCCTGGGAATCTAAAACACAGTGTTCTAGGAATATAAAGCACTGGGAACACTGTTTCCTGGGAATATAAAACACTGGGAAAGCACTGTGCTCGGAATATAAGGCATGGGAACGATAAAACACTGGGAACGATGTCCTGGGAATATAAAACATTGGGAACGATGTCCTGGGAATATAAAACACTAGAAATGCTGTGTCCTATGTATATAAAACACTATGTTCTGAGAATATAAATGACAGGGAATACCGTGTCCTG
>JAUCMX010000005.1:1722021-1729521 GCA_033459395.1 Hemibagrus guttatus | reverse complement strand
GAATATAAAACAGCCTGTCCTGGGAATATAAAGCACTGAGAATACTGTGTCCCGGGAATATAAAGCACTGAGAATACTGTGTCCCAGGAATATAAAACACCGTGTCCCGGGAATATAATGCACGGAGAATACTGTATCCCGGGAATATAAAGCACTGAGAATACTGTGTCCTGGGAATATAAAGCACTGGGAATTCTGTGTCCTGGGAATATAAAGCATAATGTGCTGCAAACATAAAACACTGGGGATATTGTGTCCTGGAAATGTAAAGCACAGTGTCCTGGGAATATAAAATACTGGGAATATTGTGTCCTGGGAATATAAAGCACTGTGTCCAGGAAATATAAAAGACTGAGAATACTGTGTCCCGGGAATATAAAGCACTGAGAATACTGTATCCTGGGAATATAAAGCACTGGGAATACTGTGTCCTGGGAATATAAAGCACTGGGAATACTGTGTCCTGGGAATATAAAGCATAGTGTGCTGGGAACATAAAACACTGGGGATATTGTGTCCTGGGAATATAAAGCACAGTGTCTCAGGAATATAAAACACTGGGAATATTGTGTCCAGGGAATATAAAGCACTGTGTCCAGGGAATATAAAACACTGTGTCCTGGGAATATAAAGCACAATGTCCTGGGAATATAAAGCACTGAGAATACTGTGTCCAGGGAATATAAAGCACTGAGAATACTGTGTCCCGGGAATATAAAGCACTGAGAATACTGTGTCCCGGGAATATAAAGCACTGAGAATACTGTGTCCCGGGAATATAAAGCACTGAGAATACTGTGTCCCGGGAATATAAAGCACTGGGAATACTGTGTCCCGGGAATAAAAAGCACTGAGAATACTGTGTCCCGGGAATATAAAGCACTAGGAATACTGTGTCCTGGAAATATAAAGCACTGGGAATACTGTGTCCCGAGAATATAAAGCACTGGGAATACTGTGTCAATATAAACCACTAGGAATACTGTGTCCTGGAAATATAAAGCACTGAGAATACTGTGTCCCGGGAATATAAAGCACTAGGAATACTGTGTCCTGGAAATATAAAGCACTGGGAATACTGTGTCCCGAGAATATAAAGCACTGGGAATACTGTGTTCTGGGAATATGAAGCATAGTGTGCTTAGAACATAAAACACTGGGGATATTGTGTCCTGGGAATATAAAGCACAGTGTCCTGGAAATATAAAACATTGGAGTACTGTCTCCTGGGAATATAAAGCACTGAGAATGCTGTGTCCTGGGAATATAAAACATTGGGAGAACTGTCTCCTGGGAATATAAAGCACTGAGAATGCTGTGTCCTGGGAATATAAAACATTGGGAGTACTGTCTCCTGGGAATATAAAGCACTGAGAATGCTGTGTCCTGGGAATATAAAACATTGGGAGTACTGTCTCCTGGGAATATAAAGCACTGAGAATGCTGTGTCCTGGGAATATAAAGCACGTGTGGAGAAAGTGAAGCACTTTTTCACACTGTAATAGAAGCCTGTTGGGGCAGGAAGCATGTTGTACCATGCTCGGGGGAGGGGAAAATGACAGGACATTTAATGTCAGTGTTGCCAGAGTTTAAAAAATACTCAGGGGAAAGGAAAGCTTCGTTTTGTTCCAATAAACAGTGAGGTACAGAATCTAAGCTATGGTGCAAAAATGCAAAAAACCTGGCAACCCCGGACAATGATGTCGGAGAACAGAAAAATGAAGAAAATGGCCGCTGGACTGAACGCTGGATGACTTCATCTTGCCGTTTCGAGGGTTGCTCTTAAACTCGCTAGACATTCAGTCAGGTCTGTGGTATCACCTGAGACGTTCTTTATGATTACAGCTGTTTACGGACGTTCTAATCTCCCTGACTTTTCCATCTTTCGCAGTAAGATTACACATCTTCTCATCATCCCTCCCCCTGCCTCGCTCTCTCATATTAATTACACACACTTTAATTATATCTCACTTTCATGGCTTCTCACACACCCTGACACGCCGGACTGTTATTTAGGCTTTCGGATACCTCTAACCCCTCGTTTACGCATTAGCGCACCGCTTAACTCTTCATTTGTAAAATCATCAGCGTTCCAGAATCCGTGTCCCATCAACAAGGAAAGGTTCTCACCGTTTTTTGACCTTTTATTAGCGATTTTCTTTCTTAAACTGGCGTTTTTATATCCATTTCTATCGTTTTGAATAATGAATATAAAAACCCAGCCTATGCTTTACTTTATAAAGACTACATTGTTTTCTGTATCCTTCTCTGTTTTCTGTATTTTCTTCCCTAACAGCGAAATTGCAAAAATGAGCAAAAAATGACAGAAAATGTATTAGCAATTTTCCCTCCAAAAAGCAAAATTTCAATCTGTTTTTTTTCCCCTTATATTTTCCTGTTAACAGCAAAATTTTATTAGTTTTTTTTCTCCATTCAGAATAAAATTATTGCTTTTATAGTGAAGAAGAAAATTTTGTAAAAAGATTTACAAAAAGATTTTTTTTCTTTCTGTAAAATTTTAATTTTCACTTTTACCCAGGGGTAAAACATTTAATTCTTTATTTTGCTCTTAAGATAAAATTCCTAACTAATCAAGAGTCAAAGTTTATTCACTAAAAAGTGAACCTGCTTTTTTTCACCAATTGTTTTTTTTTTTTTTTATGAATATTTTTGAAATCAATTTTCTCATATCAAGGTTAAAATTTCACATTACATTTTTCCCAGGGAGAATATTTTTAGTGTCCCATTTAAAAAAAATAAATAAATAAAAAATATAAAGTAAATGTTTATCTGTTTGTTTGTTTTTTAGAAAAAATAAGAAAAATGTTTTCATTTCATAAACCACTAAAATTTAATATTAATAATAAATTACATTTTTTTAAAACACATTTTTCATTTTTCTTTTTAACTTTTTTATTTTTATTTTTTTTTTTTTTTAGTTTATCCATCAAGGTGAAATGTTTTTTTTTCTTATCAAGGTCATATTTTCTGTTCTTTTCCTCTTTTCAACGATTTTTTCACTCTTTTATTTTTTTTACTTTTATTTTTTTACCCTTTCTGATCCAGTATCAGAACGCATATATTTCTTCAGGTATACTGGAAATTTTTATGCGTCTTGACTCACACACACACACACACACCTAACACTGCGCTAGCAATGTGCTAGCATTAGCATCTCCACAGCATGCTTTCCTGGACGAAGGATCGAGCCAAAATGCTTCAGGGAGTGGAAAGAGACATTCTTTGAATTGAGCAGGCCGCAACACACACACACACACACACACACACACACACACACACACACACACACGTGTAGAGACATAAACGTATGTGTACACAGTTCGGTTCAAAAATGGCGTCAGCTGCTAAAGTTACTGTGATGCTTTGTTTTTTTTTTTTACCCTCCATCATGTTTTATTATTATCACTTATATATATTAAAAATAAACAAATAAACACTCACTTATTCACCTGTCCAGATACTTTTCTGCTTAGCACGGAGCGCTTACAGCAGTCACCTGATTGGCTGATTGGATAATTGCACGTGTTCCTATTAAAGTGGCCTATAAAGGAGTGTTATGTCTATAAATACGGTCTAATTAGCTCGCATCGCATATCCGGAGGACACGAATAGTTTCGTCCTTTTCCAACCAGAGATGAGCCGAGACCTGCTGAGCGTCATGACAACACACACACACACACACACACACGTCAACCTGTCCGACGGCTTATCAAACCCACCGATCGTGTGTGTGTGTGTGTGTGTGTGTGTGTGTGTGGATGTAATACGGCTGCTAGCGCTCAGGCTAACTTCTCTTGATTTAGCACAGTCCTTGTTTCACTGCCGGGAAACGGGATCAAAGGTAAATAGAGAGAGAGAGAGAGAGAGAGAGAGAGAGAGAGAAAGAGAGAGAGAGAGAGACGCACTTTCCCGCAGCCAAATTAATTAAAACGTTTGGCCCTCGTTCCCACACATCAATTTCTATAATGTAATTGGTGCAGACAGCAGAGACTTTGTGAGGAAGTGGATGCGCTCAGGGAAAAAAAAAAAAACAAAAGAAAAACGAAAGGCCCAAAGGATAAACGTAACACTGTAACGCCATCACGCCCTAATAGATCCTTTCGCAATTAGCATTCGCATCCATCGCAATTTCCAAAACAACGAAAGGGGATGACGTCAGTGCAGACGCTCGCAATATCGCCCGGGTCCGAAAACCTCCGTGACTCGGCATTTCTGCCTCCTCCATAAGTTTTGCGCCGCATTAAAAAGACTAATCCGTCTCCATTTTTGTTTTTTTTTTTGGCTCCCGATAATTAAATCCGGTGGGTTTTCAGAGAAACCGAAAAGAATGACATCACCGCCGCTGCGTCTCTCCGTCTCCTTCTCTCTCTCTCTCTCTCTCTCTCTCTCTCTCTCTCTCTCTCTCTTTCTTTTCTTCTTTTTTTTTTGCTGAGTCTCTTCAGAGAGAGAGAGAGGTCAGCGAGGATGGACGGAAAGTGGATGTTTTGCAGGTTTTGGTGCCATTTTCACATTAATGGATGTAAAGAAAAGAAAACGGATGATGCCAGCAGACGTAATTGCTTCTGCTCCAGACCTGCTCTCGCTTTTCACCCAGCCAGCGAGAAACAGACGGATAAAAGCGTCTTACCTAAATGACCCGACTGACCGCACGACTGTTGTAACGATGCTTAAGAGAAAAGAAAAAAAAACGTAGCTACGGATTGACACCTAGCTACAGAATATTAGTTGCTTTCGGCTGCTCCCTGTTCGGGGTCGCCACAGCGGACCAACTGGTCCGCACAACAACTTGGCAAATGTTTTACGCCGGATGCCCTTCCTGACGCAACCCTCCCATTTTTCCGGGCTTGGGACCGGCACTGCATCCAATGGCTGGGGATCGAACCCGGGCCTTCTACATGATAGGCGAGAAACCTACCACTGAGCCACCAATGCCCCAGTACACCTAGCTACAGAATAAAAAAAAAAAAAGGATCGAATAACGTTCGACAAAAAAGGTCGTCGAAGTTTCATCGGTTGATTCGATTTTTCTTTTTTAGAATGAAAAATAACGACGAATAAAACAACAATCGGAATGTTTTTATCCCTCCACGTCGAAACTTTAAGGAGATTAAAAAACATCCTGAGGCGTTAAAATACAATTCCATATTCAACTCAAATCATTCCCGCTAGGAATTTTTTCCTTTTTTGCGATTGATTTTTTCAGGCACGAACGCAAAATCGAACGAATTCCCGCACACTTCCGAGGAACTTCTTTAAAATGGCCGCAGACTTTCCGCAGATTTTCCTGGAAGATGAGTAGAGCCGTCATAGAAAGGTGTGTCTTTAAAAGGTTGGAGGAAGAAGAAGAAGAAGAATCCCGTGCTTGCAGTTTCACCGATTTAAAGAATTTTCCGCAAAAAAAACAAAAACCGGAAAAAAAAAAAAAAAAAAAAAAAATCGAAAATTGTAAAATAAAAAAAAAAAAAAAATAAAAAAAAAAAAAAGCAGCATAATCCAGCATTTTTTTGACGCAACAAATCAGAAAAAACAAACATCCACAAAATCCTGGAGGAATTTATTTCTTTTATTTGTATACTTTTTTTCCACTTACATTTTTTTTTTTTTTTACATTTTTTAATTAAACACCCCTCCCCCATCCCGCAAATTACAAAAAAGACACTGGAAAATCAAATCATTTTTCGCTGCAACAAATCACAAAGACAAAACTCCACTAAGTCCTGGATTTATTTATTTTTTTACATTTATATAGCACTTTTTTAAAAATGAGATTTAAAAAAAAAGCACAAAAAGTTCTACAAGTTTCATCACAAATTTTGAAAAAAATAAAAGTAGAAAAATCAAGGATTTTTGCCACAAAAATGTAAAAACTGATATGTTTTATTTGTATAAGATAAGTCACAAATTCATGCCATTTTGGTTTCGTTGGATCATCAGACCTGAAGCTAAATCCATCTCATTAAACCCTGAGGATGAGCTTGTCTGCCCTGAACTTCTCAGGAACTCAGAAAGCCACAAGAAAATGCATCAGTCTGTAATTCCAGCAGGAACCTGGCAGCTAATAACTTCTAAAGCTGATTAAAGCAGAATGAGAGAGGAGCAGAACCAGGAACCGGGCATCTGAATGAGCTGAAGGTTCTCCAAATCTCATCTAAAGCTCGTCATGGAAGCTGTGGACTTCACTGCATGAGACAGCTTCTGTAAATCTTATTTAACATGGTCGTAATCGGACCACGATGGACCATGACTGGGTCATGATTAGACAGTTATCTGATGGTGATCAGGTCACGAGTCCACAATTGGACCAGGACTGTTTGGAAAATGCTAGGACCACAACTTAGACGAGATTGGACAAAGATTGGCCCATAGTCGAACCATGATTGGATCGTCATTGGAACAAGATTGGACCATGACTGGACCATGCTTTTAAGCCAATACAGGATTGGATCAGGATTAGGCCAGGATCAGACCGTCATCTGGACCATGCTTAAGGCGAGATTGAACCAAGATTGGATAGTGATTGGGACAAGATTGGACAATGGTTGGACCGCTCCTATGCCAAGATTGACACATAATTGGTTGAGATTGGACTACAATTGAACCAAGATTGGATCATCATTAGGTCCGAACCAGACAATGATTGAACCTTGTTTAGGGGCACATTTGGAATATAATTAGACCATGAATGGACTATGATTTTAACTTGATTTTATGTAGATTGGACTGTGATTGGACCATCATCAGGCCACAACCAAACCATGATTGGACTATGTTAGAACCACATTTGAGCCATGACTAGATCATGATTGCACTGTTGAGCCAGAATATAATCATGAATGACTGCAGTATGATTGGACTATAATTGGGTTAAGCATGATTGGATCATCATCGGGTCCTAACCGGACAATGATTGGACCTTGTTAGAGGCACATTTGGAATATAATTAGTCCATGAATGGACTATGATTCTACTATAATTCTAACATGATTGGGTGTAGATTGGACCGTGTTACTCCATGGGTCAGCTTTCTCTCACACACACACACACACACATCATCTGGCCACAACCAACCCATGATTGGACCATGTTAGAGCCACATTTGAGCCATGACTGTACCATGATTGGATTGTTGAGTCAGAATTTAATCATGAATGGACCATGATTGTAGTATGATTGGACCATGTTGGGTTAAGACTGGACTACAATTGAACCATGATTGGTTCATCATCGGCTCCGAACCGGACAATGATTGGACCTTGTTAGGTACACGTTTGGAATATAATTGGTTCATGATTGTACTATGATTCTAACATGATTTTAAGTAGCTTGGACTATAATTGGACCATCATCAGGCCACAACCAAACCATGATTGGACCACATTCGAGCCATGACTGGACCATGATTAAACCATGACTGGACTCTTGATCCAGAATTTAATCATGAATGGACCATGATTGTACTATGATTGGATCATCATCAGG
>JAUCMX010000005.1:1702021-1717021 GCA_033459395.1 Hemibagrus guttatus | reverse complement strand
TGTATACAAAATGAGATAACTATGTCAAGATCATTAAAAACTTAATTACGACTTGGTAACGTAAAAGAATGAGATAATTGCTTTGTGGCCACAATTTAGTAATTCATGGGGAACAAGGTCATTAAGTCATGGCAACAAACGTGATGTAAATCAGAACAAGATAATCTACTCGCTAAAGTGAGATAACAATCATTAGTCATAGAATGGAATGTTTGTTTTTTACGCAAAAATGTAAACAGTGTAAAATATACAACACAACACACCCCACAGATCCATAAATTACACACACAGCAGTTTTTGGCCACGACACAATGATGGTGTTTAATGACCTCGTTATTTTGATGAATTACGGCTCGGAACACGTTGTCTCTGCAACGGTAAAAGAGACTTTATAAAATGGTTAGAGATCCGTGTATGAAGTCATAAAGCTTCACATTGCTGAGATCGGATTTAACTGTCGGTTTGACTCCAGTGAAGTCCAAGCCATAAGCTAAGTGGCTGCTTTTGGCCACGACTCCTGAAGGGAAAAAAAATGGCGGAGAGGCATTACATCACCAGCAAGGGCTGGATCAATAAAAACGATCGATCAGCCGCCAGCCTCTCTTCTGTCTCAGTGTGTGTGTGTGTGTGTGTGTCTGCTCTTCTGTGAGAGATTGCAAGGTGAAAGGATTTGTCTTTGATAAATGTCGTCTCTGGTTAGCGCTCCTGATCGGATGTTAGCTATTAAAATACACGTACGACATTATTATTACCCATAATTCCTTGAACATTTGCATAAATAGCATACACTACATACATTTTAGCAATGTGGGGAAAAAAATGTATGTAATGTATGAAATATTAATATAACATGCTAAGGATGATCAGCTAGTAACATCAAATAAGCTAGTTGTGATATAGAGCTAGTAGTTTTATGTGTATATAGGTTTTTTCTATTTTTTTATAGTTAGGTTTTAGCTGATCTGAAATGCTAACCACTGATTAGCATATTAGCCACGTAATCTGTAACATTTAGTCATGTTTTTGCTTCATTCTTCTTTCTCTATCGGGGTTTAGCTTAGTTAACTACTAATTAGCAAATTAGCTAGTACGCTGTTTGTGCTATCACTCGTGCAATAAGCTAGAACTAGTGGTTGGATGAGTTTCCGGTTCCTTTAAATTCAGCCAGCTGAATTGACTGTATGCTAACAATTCATTAGCAAACTGTCTACCTCAGGAAATAATGTATGAATACGGATAGCTAGTGGGTTGTTTATACTAACACAAATGAAATAAAGTTAGCCACGTAACGCTGATGTTTAGCCTCAGTGGAGCAGTAGCTTGCGTGCTAATCACATACTGTACCTTGAATCAAGTTACAGCTAGGCCATGTTAACGCATGAAGTAGCAGTACATATTTTTTCCTAGCAAACTGCTTCCGTCGCTTTTTTTCCTCTCTCTCGTGACCCACGCAGAAGCTCTTTCCCAGTTTTTCACTCCTAAAAGCCTCAACAAACAATATAAAAAAATATCCGTCAGCCGTAAAAAGATATTTTAAAGCACGTTCCTCTGGAGGACGTCTCTTTCTTCTCCAGCATCATAAACCAGTGTGTAAGGTCGATACGTCGCTTTTGATGTTCTCGCCGAGGATTGAACCTTAAAAGCCTGTAAAAAAAAAAAAAGAAAGCTTTTCATTTTGACTACATTCTGAGGTGTTATTCTGTTTTCCCTTTTTTCTTTCTTGGCTTCCTACTTTTGATGACAGCATTTTATCTTCTCTATCATCATAGCTCCAAATTAGAAACTCCATTACTAAGTGCTGTTTTCCTTTTTTTTTGTACTTCAGTCACTCAGATTTCTTATGTTTAGCTCCAAACTGAGGCTGATTCTCATCTCGTACGCTAACCGCTAATCAGCAAGCAGCTAGCATAAGTGGGGGAAAAAAGTGAAGTTCAAGCAAATCCTGAGGTAACGGTTGAAGGAAAAGCTTTGAATTCTTCAATTAGAAGAATACAAAACAGACAGATTTTACTTCCTGGTGCTAAATTAGTGCTTCATTCACCAAAGGGAAAATGTTAGCTGAGGCTACCAAACAAGCTTTATAAAAATGCTTAGCTAGCATGATAAACTAGCTGAATGCTAATCGCTAGCTCACAAAACAAGCCGTGGGGATTAACAGGTACAAATAAGTGATTATGAAGAGATCAAAATGAGGAGATTTAGTGAAAGGACTAAAAAGGTAGTATGTAGTACGTTTTTTTTCTTGTTTATTAGCATGGTTTGTTTAGTGTTTTCGCAGGTAGGTTCCTCGTAGCTGCGCTCGCGCTCTGACACTTTAATAACGAATTTCTGACAGAACTTTTCCTCAGCTTTGCCACCTCTGCTAGCTAGCAGTAAGATAAACAAAAAAATAGTAGTTAGGATATAAAACTGCACTCTACTTAGCGAAATCTGTGACGCTCCGCTTGTTTTTTTTTTTCTTCTTCCAATTTATACATTTCATAACGTATGAAAAGTTTGTGGTGCATTATAGGTCATAATGATAATAATAATAATAATAATAATAATAATAATAATAATACTGCAGTTAACTATATAATTCTCACTCTAAGGTTTCTTTTATTTTGGTGCTTTTTCCCCTTCCCTCCTTTAAAAAAAACGGATAAAGCAAGAGCTCTCACTAGACACAGCACGTCAGCTCTCGTCGTAAGACTTGACTTCACTTTGTGCTGCTTCACTTTTTTTTCCCCCTCTCATGTCACTGCAATTATGTTTTCATCTGTTGCTAAAGTGTCCATCACAACAGCGCCTGCCGCTTTGAAGTCTTTCTTTCTTTCTTTTTTTTTCATTCTCTCTCTCTCTCTCTCTCTCTCTCTGTCTTTCACAGGTGAGTCACAGCGTTTTTGTTGGGTTTTGTACAGCAGCCGAGATCCGAGTGTGCGTGACTTGGTATCGCTGCCCACACAATACAATGCGGCTAATATCCAAATAAACAAATGACTCATCGACGACAGTGCTAAAGGTGCGGACGTCGCATAGCGATTAGCCAAAAAAAAAATTGGCTGTGATTTTGAACGGAATCTAAAGGAAAAAATAAAAAAATCACCTGAAATTCAATTTAACAACTATGAAAAAATGTTGTTGTTTTTTTTTTTTTCCACTAAGGATCGCCGTATGGCTAATTAACCCTCAACGTTTATCCTTCAGAAGTTTGTCGATTCGTTTGTTAGCTTCTAAATTTTAAAATGTCGCCTCACATAAAAATGAGGGGGAAAAAAACCCACAGTGAAGGCAGAACCCGTAGAAACGCCACCATACCAAGCGTGTTTAAGTAAAGGGAGCGGCCGCGAGGAGCAAATAAAACGCCTTTACACACTTCAGCTACGTGATTGTGAAATTCCACCACAACGGAAACATGTCCCTCAAACTGCTTCATGAGAATGTGGTGCTTTTTGGTTAAACACCATGCAGCAAAAAAAAAAAAAAAAAAGCACATTGTATGGTATATCGGTGTTGCGTAATCTCCGATTGGGGCCACCTGCAGGTTGAAAGCCGTGCCCTTGCTCCTGTTTGTCAGACAGATGAATAAGAAAAGCTCGGCTCTTCCCAGCAAAACACACCTGACCTGGTTAGGTGTGCGTCTGTGTGTGTTTTGTGTGCACAATTAATCCGCCGCTGTAATTCATCATGAAAGGCTCGCAAAGCTCCAGACAGCGGCGTGGGGAAGAGCCTAAAGCCACAGGTGCTCTTACGCTTTACAATCTTCCACCCTTACCACTTACCCAGAATGCCACTGGGCTGAACACATTGGGAAAAAAAATATATATATATATATATATATATATATATATATATATATACTATATATACATATATATATATGTGTGTGTGTGTGTGTGTGTGTGTGTGTGTGTCATGACAGATTTTCTACCTCGGAAATCTACCTGGACGGAGGAATTCCAAATGAAACTCCAGATAAGGCTGGCTGCTTAGTTGTGAATCTAGATAGTGATTCACTTTGATTCTTTCGACTCACTGATTCAGTTAGAGTCATGTTACTAACTCATATCAGGGTTATCAGTAACTAACTCATGTCAGGGTTATTTTTGTTTAAACAGTGGCTTTGTTTGACGCTGACTCAAGCCAATACCCATTTTGATTCATTTTCTGACTTGATTCATGGATATGACTCACTTAAATCTCAGTGTTTTATGATGACATTCTTTGTTTTAAGAATAATGATGTACTTTAACACTTGACTGAAACTGTGACTCACTTTAACACTGTGATTTGGTTTGACATTGTGGATCAGTAATCAAAATCATGACTAAGTTCAGCACTGTCATGTGATTCAACACTCTGACTAGACTTAACACTATGGCTTAGTTTAACTTTGTGACTCAATTGAACACTGTGACTTAGTTTAACATTAGAACTCAGTTCAACGTTTTATCTATCTGACTCAATTCAAAACTGTGACTCGATTTAAGACGCTGACTCAATTTGGCATTGTGATTCTGCCTAAATTTGGTAGTTCATCGATCAGTCTGATTCAGTTTAACACTCTTTATTCAACACTCTGAGTCAGTTCAACATTGACACGATTCAATACTCTGAGTCAGTTCAAATCTGACACGATTCAACATTTTGACTCAATTAAACATTCTGACTTGATTCAACTCTGTGACACAGTTCAACACTGACATGATTCAACATTCTAACCTGATTTAACACTGTGACTCAGTTCAACACAGACAAGATTCAATATTATGACTTGATTCAACACTGTGACTCAGTTTAACACTGACTCAGTTTAACACCATGACTCATTTTGACACAATGTCTCAGTAAAAAACTGTGCCTCTGTTTAACAATGACTCAGTTAAAGACAGTGACTCATTTAACACCGTGACTCAGTTTAACACTATGACTCAGTTGAACA
The DNA here is from genome assembly GCA_033459395.1 of Hemibagrus guttatus. Lineage (NCBI taxonomy): Eukaryota > Metazoa > Chordata > Actinopteri > Siluriformes > Bagridae > Hemibagrus > Hemibagrus guttatus. The sequence continues at coordinate 1,712,100 of JAUCMX010000005.1, read as the reverse complement.
CTGTGACTCATTTTAAGACTATAACTCAATAAAAAAAACTGACTCAGTTTAACACTGTGACTCATTTAACACTGTGACTCAGTTTAACACTGACTCAGATTAACACAATGACTCAATTTAAGACTAGGGCCCCCTGTCCACATGAACGCGGGTTATTTTTAAAACCGCAGCTTTTTTTATGCGGTTTGGCATAAAAAAAATTTTATTCCATTTTTAATGCATTTGCATTAGTGAACACTATCTCCTTTGTTTTCATGAAACAAGTGTGTGTTAGCCTAGCGGAACCGGTAATAACATTTCTCTCAGGCTTCTGATTGGCCAACATGGCTTTACGGGTTGAGATTATATCACCACCTATTGGTGTGGCATGCTCTTGACAGCGCTTCAGACCGTATTTTTGCATTTTCATGTGGACGGAGATTTTTTTAAAGAGAAGGAGGAAAAACTCTGTTTTTAAAATACCCGTGTACGTGTGGACTAGGCCTATGACTCAATAAAAAAACTGACTCAGTTTAACACTATGACTCATTTAACACTGTGACTCAGTTTGACACTGTGACTCAGTTTAACACTGTGAAAAAAATTTTAGTTTAACACTGTGACTCAGTTTAATACTGTGACTCAGTTTAACACAATGACTCAGTTTAACACTGTGACTCAGTTTAACAACTTGACTCAGTTTAACACTGACTCAGTTTACCACTTTGACTTAGTTTAACACTAGTTTAACACTGTGACTCAGTTTAACACCATGACTCAGATTAACACAATGACTCAGTTTAAGACTATGCCTCAATAAAAAAATGTATCAGTTTAACGCCGTGACTCAATTTAACACCATGGCTCAGTTTAACACTGTGACTCATTTAACACTATGACTCAGTTTAACACTATGACTCATTTTTAAAACCATGACTCAGTTTAACACTGTGACTCAGTTTAACACAGACTCAATTTAACACTTTACTCAATTTAACACTTTACTCAGTTTAACACTTTAAATCAGTTTAACACTATGACTCAAATTTTAAAACTTTTACTCAATAAAAAACTGACTCAGTTTAACACTAACTCAGTTCAACACTATGACTCATTTAAAGACCTTAAATGACTCAGTGTTTAAAACTTTACTCAGACTAACCCCAATGACTCAGTTTAAGACTATGACTCATGTAAAAAAACTGAGTCAGTTTTAACCACTGACTCAGTTTAACACTTTACTCATTTAACACTATGACCAAAAAGTTTTAACAACTTGACTCAGTTTAACACTGTGACTCAGTTTAACAACTTGACTCAGTTTAACACTGACTCAGTTTACCACTATGACTCAGTTTAACACTGACTCAGTTTACCAGTTTGACTTAGTTTAACACTAGTTTAACACTGTGACTCAGTTTAACACCATGACTCAGATTAACACAATGACTCATTTTAAGACTATGACTCAATAAAAAAATGAATCAGTTTAACGCCGTGACTCAATTTAACACCATGGCTCAGTTTAACACCCGTGACTCATTTAACACTATGACTCAGTTTAACAACTTGACTCAGTTTAACACTGACTCAGTTTACCACTATGACTCAGTTTAACACTGACTCAGTTTACCAGTTTGACTTAGTTTAACACTAGTTTAACACTGTGACTCAGTTTAACACCATGACTCAATAAAAAATGACTCAGTTTAACACAGTGACTCAATTTAACACCATGGCTCAGTTTAACACTGTGACTCATTTAACACTATGACTCAGTTGGACACTGTGACTCATTTTAAGACTATGACTCAGTTTAACACTGACTCAGATTAACACAATGACTCATTTAACACTGTGACTCAGTTAACACCATGACTCAGTTTAACACCGTGACTCAGTTTAACAGCATGACCCAATTTTACATTGACTCAGTTTGACACTGTGACTCAGTTTGACACTGTGACTCAGTTTAACACAATGACTCAGTTTAACAGTTACTCATTTTAATAATGAATCAGTTTAACACCATTACTCAGTTTAACACTGTGACTGATTTTAGCACCATGACTCAGTATAACATCATTACTCAGTTTAACACTGACACAGTTTAACACTGACTCAGTTTAACACTATGACACAGTTTAACACCGTGACTCAGTTTCACACTATGACTCAATGTAACACTGGCTCAATTTAACACTGTGACTCAGTTTAACATTGTGACAAAGTTTAACACTGTGACTCAGTTTAACACTATGACTCATTTAACACTGTGACTCAGTTTAACACTGTGACTCAGTTTAACACTGTGACTCATTTAACACTATGACTCAGTTTAACACTGACTCAGTTTAATACTGTGACTCAGTTTAACACTGTGACTTAGTTTAACACTGAGACTCAATTTAACACTATGACTCGGTTTAACACTGGGACTCGGTTAAAACCTGTGATTCAGTTTAACACTGTGACTCAGTTTAACACTGAGACTCAATTTAACAATGGGACTTGATTAAAAACCATGATTCACTTTAACACTTTCACTCAGTTGTACACTGTGTCTCATTTTAAGACTATGACTCAGTTTAGCACTGACTCAGTTTAAGACTATGACTGAGTTTAAGACTATGACTGAGTTTAACACTGTAACTCAGTTTAACACTGTGACTCAGTTTAACACTGACTCAGATAAACACAGTGACTCAGTTTAAGACTATGACTCAATTTAAAACTGACTCAGTTTTACACTATATCTCAGTTTAACACCATGATTCAGTTTATCATTGTGACTCAGTTTAACACTGTGACTCAGTTTTACACTGTGACTCAGTTTAACATTGACTCAGTTTAACACGGTGGTTTAAAATGTTATGGTGTTAAACTGAGTCACAGTGTTAAACTGAGCCAGTGTTAAACTGAGTCACGGTGTTAAACTAAGTCAATGTTAAACTGAGCCAGTGTTAAACTGAGTGTTTAACACTGTGACTCAGTTTAACACTGGCTCAGTTTAACACTGGCTCAGTTTAACACTGTGACTCAGTTTAACATTGATTTAGTTTAACACCGTGACTCAGTTTAACACTGGCTCAGTTTAACACTGTGACTCAGTTTAACACCGTGACTCAATTTAACACCATGACTCAGTTTAACACTGGCTCAGTTTAACACTGTGACTCAGTTTAACACCATAACTCAGTTTAACACAATGACTCATTTTAACACCGTGACTCAGTTTAACTTTGACTCAGTTTAACACTGACTCAGTTTAACAGTGTGACTCATTAAACACTGTGACACGGTTTATCACAATAACTCAGTTTAACACTGTGACTCAGTTTAACACTGTGACTCAATTTAACACCATAACTCAGTTTAACACCATAACTCAGTTTAACACCGTGACACAGTTTAACACCATGACTCAGTTTAACACCGTGACACAGTTTAACACCGTGACACAGTTTAACATTGTGACTCAGTTTAACACTGACTCAGTTTAACACTGACTCATTTTAACAGTGTGACTTAGTTTAACAGTGTAACTCATTAAACACTGTGACACAGTTTATCACAATAACTCAGTGTAACACTGTGACTCAGTTGAACACCATGACTCATTTTAACACTGTGATTCAGTTTATCATTGTGACTCAGTTTAACAATGGAACTCGATTAAAAACCGTGACTCGGTTTAACACCATGACTCAGTTTAACACCATAACTCATTTTAACACAATGACTCAGTTTAAAACTGTGACTCTGTTTGACAATGACTCAGTTAAAGACTGTAACTCAGTTTAACACCGTGACTCAGTTTAACACTGTGACTCAGTTTAACACCATGACTCATTTTAACACAACGATTTTAACACTGGCTCAGTTTAACACTGTGACTCACTTTAACATTGACTCAGTTTGACACTGAGACTCACTTTGACACTGTGACTCAGTTTAACACAATGACTCAGTTTAACAGTTACTCATTTTAATAATGAATCAGTTTAACACCATTACTCAGTTTAACACTGTGACTGATTTTAGCACCATGACTCAGTATAACATCATTACTCAGTTTAACACTGACACAGTTTAATACTGACTCAGTTTAACACTATGACACAGTTTAACACCGTGACTCAGTTTCACACTATGACTCAATGTAACACTGGCTCAATTTAACACTGTGACTCAGTTTAACATTGTGACAAAGTTTAACACTGTGACTCAGTTTAACACTATGACTCAGTTTAACACTGACTCAGTTTAATACTGTGACTCAGTTTAACACTGTGACTCATTTAACACTGTGACTCAGTTTAACACTGTGACTCAGTTTAACACTATGACTCAGTTTAACACTGACTCAGTTTAATACTGTGACTCAGTTTAACACTGTGACTTAGTTTAACACTGAGACTCAATTTAACACTATGACTCAGTTTAACACTGGGACTCGGTTAAAACCTGTGATTCAGTTTTAACACTGTGACTCAGTTTAACACTGAGACTCAATTTAACAATGGGACTTGATTAAAAACCATGATTCACTTTAACACTTTCACTCAGTTGTACACTGTGTCTCATTTTAAGACTATGACCCAGTTTAGCACTGACTCAGTTTAAGACTATGACTGAGTTTAACACTGTAACTCAGTTTAACACTGTAACTCAGTTTAACACTGTGACTCAGTTTAACACTGACTCAGATAAACACAGTGACTCAGTTTAAGACTATGACTCAATTTAACAACTGACTCAGTTTTACACTATATCTCAGTTTAACACCATGATTCAGTTTATCATTGTGACTCAGTTTAACACTGTGACTCAGTTTTACACTGTGACTCAGTTTAACATTGACTCAGTTTAACACGGTGTTAAACTGTTATGGTGTTAAACTGAGTCACAGTGTTAAACTAAGCCAGTGTTAAACTGAGTCACGGTGTTAAAGTAAGTCAATGTTAAACTGAGCCAGTGTTAAACTGAGTGTTTAACACTGTGACTCAGTTTAACACTGGCTCAGTTTAACACTGGCTCAGTTTAACACTGTGACTCAGTTTAACATTGATTTAGTTTAACACCGTGACTCAGTTTAACACTGGCTCAGTTTAACACTGTGACTCAGTTTAACACCGTGACTCAATTTAACACCATGACTCAGTTTAACACTGGCTCAGTTTAAACACTGTGACTCAGTTTAACACCATAACTCAGTTTAACACAATGACTCATTTTAACACCGTGACTCAGTTTAACTTTGACTCAGTTTAACACTGACTCAGTTTAACAGTGTGACTCATTAAACACTGTGACACGGTTTATCACAATAACTCAGTTTAACACTGTGACTCAGTTTAACACTGTGACTCAATTTAACACCATAACTCAGTTTAACACCATAACTCAGTTTAACACCGTGACACAGTTTAACACCATGACTCAGTTTAACACCGTGACACAGTTTAACACCATGACACAGTTTAACATTGTGACTCAGTTTAACACTGACTCAGTTTAACACTGACTCATTTTAACAGTGTGACTTAGTTTAACAGTGTAACTCATTAAACACTGTGACACAGTTTATCACAATAACTCAGTTTAACACTGTGACTCAGTTTAACACCATGACTCAGTTTAACACCGTGACTCAGTTGAACACCATGACTCATTTTAACACTGCGACTCAGTTTAACACTGTGATTCAGTTTATCATTGTGACTCAGTTTAACAATGGAACTCGATTAAAAACCGTGACTCGGTTTAACACCATGACTCAGTTTAACACCATAACTCATTTTAACACAATGACTCAGTTTAAAACTGTGACTCTGTTTGACAATGACTCAGTTAAAGACCGTAACTCAGTTTAACACCGTGACTCAGTTTAACACTGTGACTCAGTTGAACACCATGACTCATTTTAACACAATGACTCAGTTTAAAACTGTGACTCTGTTTAGCAATGACTCAGTTAAAGACTGTGACTCAGTTTATCACTGACTCAGTTTAACACCGTGACTCAGTTTAACACCGTGACTCAGTTTAACACCATGACTCATTTTAACACAATGACTGGCTCAGTTTAACACTGTGACTCACTTTAACATTGACTCAGTTTAACACCGTTACTCAGTTTAACACTGGCTCAGTTAAAGACCATGACTCAGTTTTACACTATGACTCAGTTAAACACTGATTCAGTTTAGCACTGACTCATTTTAACAGTGTGACTCAGTTTAACAGTGTAACTCATTAAACACTGTGACTCAGTTTAACACAATGACACAGCTTAACACTGTGACTCAATTAAAAACTGTGACTCAGTTTAACACTATGACTCAATGTAACACTGTGACTCAGTGTAACGCTGTGACTCAGTGTAACACTGTGACTCAGTTTAACACTGTGATTCAGTTTAACACAATGACTCAGTATAACACTGTGACTCAGTTTAACACTATGACTCAGTTTAACACTGTGACTCAGTTTAACACGATGACTCAGTTTTAAAACACTGTGACTCAGAATTTAAAAAAACTGTGACTCAGTTTAACACTGTGACTCAGTTTAACACGATGACTCAGTTTAACACTGTGACTCAGATTAACACTGTGACTCAGTCTAACACTGTGACTCAGTTTAACACTATGACTCAGTTTAACACTATGACTCAGTTCAACACCATGACTCTGACTCAGTTTAACACTGGCTCAGTGTGTGACACTCTGATTCGAATCAACATTTGATTTGATTCTTGTGAACATTTTGTTAATTAGAATCTCAAAACCAGTTCCAAGACACATGACTCTGTGATGTTTAAGGTTTTTACATTTTTTAATAACAGGTTGCCGACACGAACAAGCAAAAAGGTCGCAGCGAATGAGTTTTTAACTGAAAAATTCCTCAACGGCGGCCGAGAGCTTCGTAACGTTTCCCACCATCTCTGAGAAAACAGCAGAATGAGACGCATACCTCACCTCGGCCGTTTCCATGGTTTAATCTGTCACTGAAGTGGAGTGTGTGCTGTTTGAGGGCTGATCTCTCACCCAAACAACACTCTGTTTTGTGTGTGTGTGTGTGTGTGTGTGTGTGTGCGCGCACAGGAGGAGCCCATTTGGAAACCTCAAACAGACAACAAGGGGGAAGACACCCAGAAGACACCAGTGCCCCACACACACACACACACACACACACACACACACACACACACACAGAGTTACATTCATTAATATAGTTATCTATACTCAATATATAAACCTAAAAGGCATCGATTCAGGAAATAATTTTGTGCTAAAAAGACGTCTCTCTCTGTCACTGTCTCACACACACACACACACACACACACACACACACACTTTGTCCTAAAATGCAAACATTGGCCAAAAGTCTACTTTCTTTTGAGTTTAATGATTTTAAGTCAATTAGAGCAAAATGTATCACCGTTTCTGGAGACTCGTCACTCACTCTTTAAAAAATAAATCATTTAAAAAACTGCATTAATTGATTTAAAGCCTGGAATTAATTGCATTCGATTACGTGCATTAGCTGAAGGTTAATTTATCGCTCGCATTATAGAGCATTCTGTTGCACTTTATTAGCATGTGTCACCAAGGGCCAGTGTGTGTGTGTGTGTGTGTGTGTGTGTGTGTGTGTGTGTGTGTGTGTGTAAATGTCAGTTTATATCTAGGTCAGAAATTAAATGTATTTCTCTAATAAATTGAAAAGAAAAAAACTGTTTAAATGTTTATATGTAAAAATCATTGAATATTAGACTATTATAAATATATAAAATATAATATATATAAATATTAAATATTATTAATTAATAGTCATTTACAATATTAGTGCATCTTCATAGATCAATAAAGCTCCAGGATAAGTAAATAAAAAATATAATAAATAAATAAATAGTTACTATATAGACTTTAAAAGGTCTATTTTGAATGTAAAAAATTTTTTTCTAACGCCATATTGTTTATTATTATGGTGTCGAATTTTATTTAAAATAAAAAAAAAAAAACATAGATTTATTTACCCTGAATTATTTGGAATAATGTTCGAAGTTACAATTCTATTCATTAAAAAAAGAAAATTCAATAAAAAACATCACAAGGATTCGAGTGAGTTCAGGTCAATTTTGTTCACGCTTACTTTTTTTTTTTTGCTTTTTTTGCTTTTTAAACATAAATATATAAAAACATATTTTCATTACTATTTGGTAGAGAATTTGAGCTTTATATATATATATATATATATATATATATATATATATATATATATATATATATATATATATATATATATATATATATATATTTTTTTTTTTTTTTTTTTTTTTTTTTAATTTTTTAATTTTTTAATTTTTTTTAAGATTTAACAACAGTTCAGAATACGATTTCATTTAAAAAAAAAAAAAAAAAAAAAAAAGGACAAAAAAAAAAAACCCTCAGTGTGTGAGGTGTATTTTTTATGTTTTCGGAATGTTCCATAAATATTTGTACGATTTTTTTTTTATTAAAATAAATAATGGTCCTTGTTGAAAATCTATTTAATAAACAAACTAACTAACTAACTAATTAATTAATTAATTGATTGATTGATTGATTAATAAGAAAGGAAATAAATAAATAAATAAAACTCAGTGTAAGTATGCTTTTTTAAAATGACATTTTATGAACATTAAATAAAAAATAATAATGTGATAATATTTGATTATTATGCCAGATAGCAGTGCTGCATCATTGCGATATATATTTAAAAAATATATATTTTTAAAATATTTCATGTTTGCAAGTCATGTGACCGGCTGTGACATCACAATCACAACAATTTTTTTTTTTTTTTGCCTAAAAATTATTCGGCACGTAACTCGAGTTAGAGATTTATTTATTTAAAGCTACTAATATCACTAATCATTTCGTAAATAAATAAAATTAAATAAAATAAATAAACTAAAACAAATAAATGAGTAAACAAACAAACCAATAAATAAATAAGTAAATAAATAAATAAATAAATAAATAAATAAATAAATAAATAAATGAAGGAATAAATGAATAAATAAATAACATTTTAAAAGAATAAAATAAAATAAAATAGAAAAAAACTTTTCAACTTTATGTTTGAAACCTTTTAAGGTTCGTCTTCTCCTTCTTATAATATTCTAATATTACTACAATATATTTACATTTTCTTTTATCATTTATGTTATTTATTTATTTTTTATTTAATGCACGTCTTTGTTATTTTATTTATGCTTAAATCTCAATTTTAGAGAACCCTAAACTATTAGCGATGCTTCATATCTCAAGATAAATTTATTAAAAAGAATAAATAAATAAATACCAGTGATTTTATTTGTTTGATGTTTGACACGCTGGAAAGATGTAACTGGTGTGTGTGTGTGTGTGTGTGTGTGTGTGTGTGTGTGTGTGTGTGTGTGTGTGTGTGTGTGTGTGCTCGTGCATTTAGTCAGTAGCTATATTTCCTCTATGATCCTTAGATGCATTGCACGTTGGAGGGAAAATGTCTAATTGGTGTGTGTGTGTGTGTGTGTGTGTGTGTGTGTCCCAGTGCAACCCCACCCTTCAGGTTTAGAGGTGGGTGGGAGGAAAAGACACACACACATGTTTATTCCACACAAACAGCATCTTTTCACATCTGTGTGTGTGTGTGTGTGTGTGTGTGTGTGTGTGTGTGTGTGTGTGTCTGCGCCGCAGGTCCCTCCCCTCGGCGCTTATAACGCTTTAGAGGCGCGCAGAGGAGCAGCATTACAGCGGAGACTCTGCACCTGTACCGGAGAGGAGAGGGCAAGGACGCGCTAGACAGTCCCGGTGCTTCTCTCTCTCTCTGTCTCTCTCTCTCTCTCTCTCACTCTCTCACACACACACACATACGCACGCACACACAAACGCACGCACGCACACAGAAACAGAGACACATACACGCGTGCGCACGCTACCGGCCCGAAGCCGGTTGCAAAAAAAAAAAAAAAAAAAAAAAAGGAAAAAAAAAAGAAAAAGATAGAAAAGAGAGAAAAAAAAAAACTCATCCAGGTGCTGCTGATTCTGATTTTTTATTTTTTTTATATATAT
>JAUCMX010000005.1:1624521-1692021 GCA_033459395.1 Hemibagrus guttatus | reverse complement strand
GACTGATCCTGTTTGCCGAAAGGCTGTGTTCCAATATGCGCCTCATTCCCTTTGTCTCCTTCACTACACACTACACACAAGACCTTCATCTGTTTCTCCAGTTCTTCACCCAATAACTCCGGCTCTCAGTCCTGATTCAGAGCAATGAACATTCTAGAAGGAAGAGATTTAAAAAAAAAAAAAAAAAAAAAAAAAAAAAAAATTTAAAGCAAAAAACACTTTATTAATGAATTAAAAATAACAAAGATTTTACATTAAAACAATTCAAAATGACTTTACAAAATGCACAAAACACTTCGGTTAAAACATACAAAAATTTAAAACGAAATAAATTTTAAAAAATGACAGAAAATGCAGAAAAAACCCTTTCAATTAAAACGTCAAGTAAAAAGCACATTGTAAATAATTGTAAACAATGACGAATGACAAACAATCTATTACAAGGACAAAAAATGCAAAAAAAACCCACTTTAAAATAAAACATCAGTTAAAACATACAAAAATTTAAAAAGACAGAAAATGCAGAAAAAACACTTTCAATTAAAACGGCAATTAAAAAGTACAAAAATTAAAAAATTAAAAAATAAAAAAAAAAAAAACACTTTACAAACATTGTAAATAACAACAATGACAAAAAAAAAATGCAGAAAACACTGAAAAAAACCAAAAACCATTCAATTAAAACATTCATTAAAACTGCACCAGAAAGAACGCACTGAACACTTTTTCATTTTAAAAAATGTTTCAATTAAAAAAAAAAAAAAAGTGTCTAAATTGAGCTGATATTAAAAACGTTGAATTAAAAGCATTTAACATATTCGATTGGATCGATTTTTTTTATTTATTTTTTCCTTTACTCGTTATAGAAATATCCAATTAATACCAAAGGCCATTAAAGATGTAAATGACAATTTTAAAAGAAACATTTTTTTTTTCTTTACAGAGAATTCGGTGGCAGCGAAGTCAGGCGGTTGTTTTCCCGGCTCAGCTCGGGTGCGCCTGAAGGACGGAGCGCTGAAGGAGGTGAAGGACCTGAAAGCTGGAGACGAGGTCCTGGCGGCGGACGAGTCGGGGAACCTGGTCTACAGCGAGGTCATCATGTTTGTGGACCGCGACCTCGCCAAGAGACGAGCGTTCCACGTCATCGAGACCAGGAAGCCGGCGATGCGGATCTCCCTCACCGCCGCGCACCTCCTCTTTGTCGTCCAGAACTCCACGCTGACCGAGACGTTTGCCAGCGACGTCACACCGGGACAGGAAGTGATGATGCTGGAAGAGGGAGGACGCCGTCTCCGGGCGATCACGGTGGATCGGGTTCACCAAGAAGAACTCGAGGGATCCTTCGCGCCGCTCACGGGTCACGGCACCATCGTGGTGGACGACGTCCTGGCTTCCTGTTACGCCGCTGTACAGAACCAGAAGCTGGCGCACTTAGCGTTCGCGCCTGTCCGCTTTGTCCACAACGTGGCACCGTTTTTGTTCAACACACCGGCCCAGGACGACGGCGTGCACTGGTACTCGGACTTTATGTATCAGATCGGGACACGGATTTTAGGCCGAGCTGCGTTTCATCCGCTCAGCATGGAGGACAAGAGCTGAAAGACAACACGTCTCTCTCTCTCTCTCTCGCTCTCTCTCTCTCTCTATATATATATATATACATATAAATATATATCAAAGACTAATGTAGGACACGAGACGATATTAGAATCTAAATAAAAAGAGACAAACGGGCCCCCTTTCTGGAAGAGGAAAAACAGGAGGGATATTTATTATTTTACAGACACCATCTCAAAAAAAAAAAAAGAAAGAAAGAAATGGAGCCTTAAAAGTGTCCTGAATAATTTATTCACACATGAACTCGGGCTGCTGATCTCTCTCTCTCTCTCTCTCTCTCACACACACACACACACACACATATCCAGGATTGTGTTGCAGCATGTGTGTGTAGCATCCGGATGTGCAGAATCTATTTTTGTATACGTCAAAGAAAGAAAAGAAAACGTTGTGCACGAATGAGGCATGTGCCGATCCTCTCACTTTTCCGATACCTTTCCTTCGTACAGGCGTCAGTCAACGAGGAGGCGGGGCTTAACTTAAACGAAGCTAGCAGCCACGTGAAAGCCGGCGTCTGGTGCCATCCAGTTGCGCGACCAGCTGGAAAAAAAAAAAACAGAAAAAAAAAAAAACCCCGGAAAACTTGTGATGTCAGAAGACGTCTCAGAATTGTGACTTAAGCCCCGCCCTTTCCGGACTTCAGTCAAAACCTGAGTTGTTCTCAGTTCAAATTTCTCCAGAAATTAAAAAAGACTTTTAAAAATGCTGCCTCCTTTAACGGGACAAACAGAAAAAGAAAGAAAAAGCCCCAAAACAGCGCCGTTATTTTTTCGAGGTTATTTTCTCGGCACATGTCTGCGTGCGTCTGACTGACTGACTGACTGTTATATATATTTTTCGGGATGGGGGGGGGGTCCATAAATTATATTTTTCTACACAGAATTGTAAATTAGATTTTGACTGTTCGATCGTTGGCGAAATCACTTGAAATAGTGTAAATTATGAGAATATATTTTAATTTAAATAGTCACAAAGAGTTTCTTCGTGCTATTATCCTTCTTATTATTTGTATTATTATTATTATTAATATTATTATTATATCATCATCATTATTTTTTGTCATCATTTTTTTGTCCAGTTTTTTTTTTTCTTGTCGTTCCTCTTTTTTATGGAAAACAGAACTGCACATTTTGGACGTTTCACTTCTCCTAACCGCAGAGTTACAGACTGAACGTGACTCGTGTAAATTTACTAAAAAAAAAATGTATTTTTTATTTCCTCCTTTTTTTTTTTTTTTTTTTTTTTTTTTTTTTTTTGTAATAGCTGAATAGTTTTATAGGAATAAAATGTAGCAGATATGCACAGGCTCAATGTGTCAGGAAATGTATAGAGATGATTATTTATATGTTTATATTATAAAAAAAAAAAAATGTGACAAAGAAATGATGTGTGTTTGTGGAATTGATTTATTTCCCTCTTTTTTTTTTGTTAGAGGTGTTTTAGATGGATTGATATGATTTGAGGAATAAGTGGATGAACAGACATGTTCCACTGATCACCGATTAATCCATGTGGATGGAGGGGTAGACTGGCGGATGGATGGATGGATGGATGGATGGATGGATAATCTGTTAGATGGAGAGTTAGAATAGAAGAATAGACCCGATTATGGATAGACTGCTAGATTGGTGTATGAATAAAAGACTGATGGAATAGATGTACAGATGACTGGTGGATGGATGGATGGATGGTCTGTTGGATGAAGAGTTAGAATGGAGGAATGGACAGATGGATGGATTATAGATAGACTGTTAGATTAGTGGATGAATGAATACAGAGTGCTGGATGGAGGGATGCATGGATGGGTGAATGGATAAATTATGGAGAGACTTTTGGATGGATGAACAGATTGTGGATTGATTGTTGGGAGAATGAAGAGATGAGTGGATTATGGATAGACAGACTGATGGATGAATAAAATAAAATGTGATTTATGTATAGATTGTTGGAAGGGTGAATGGATGGATGCAAAGATAAGTGGATTATAGATAGACTGATGGATGGATGGATGGATGGATGGATAGAGACTGTTGGAGGGATGAATAGATTGTGGTGAGTCTGTTGGAAGGATGGATGGATGTGATCTGGATGGATGAACAGATATTCTGTTGGATATAGAGTTGGAGAATGGAGGGATGGATGGATGGATAAGGTTTGGATTGACTCTTGGATGGATGGATAGATTGTGGATTTGCTGTTGGATGGAGAGTTAGAATGGAGGAATGAACAGATGAATGGATTATGGATAGACTGTTAGATTAGTAGATGAATAAAAGACTGATGGAATGGGTTTATAGACTGTTGGAAAGATGGATGGATGGATAGGTTTTGGATTGACTGTTGGATGGATGGATGGATGAACAGACAGAATGTTGGATGAAGGGTAGATAGGAGATGGGGATGGATGGATAGGTTTTGGATTGACTGTTGGATGGATGGATGGATGAACAGACAGAATGTTGGATGAAGGGTAGATAGGAGATGGGGATGGATGGATGGATGAATAAACACTAAAGCTCTGAGCATGGACTCCACAAGACCTGTGCTGTGCAATCTGACACCAAGACTTAACACCAGATGCATTAAAGTTGTGAGGTGGGGCCTCCATGGATCAGACCTGTTTGTCCAGCACGTCCTACAGAAGCTCGGAATTCCGGATGGAGAATTTGGAGGCTTCCCTCAGACCAGGCCTCCTTCCTCCACTGCTCCATGGTCCACTTTCTTCAACAGCATCTTCTACAGTAGCTCTCCTGTGGGATCGGACCAGGCGGTCTAACCTAATCCTGGGCTCCTGTCACTCTGTCTCCAGGTTCATCAGATCTCCATTCCTTGGAGCTCTTTTGTAGCTACTAATCCCTCCATACTGGTGCATACTGGTGTAGTCAGCAAACCAGTACAACTCTGAACTGGTCACTAAGTCTCTTTACGCTTTCTTCCAACACCTCAAGAACTGACGGTTCTTTACATCACCTGGTAGAGGTGTTGATGGATGGATGAATAGAAGGGCAGATTATGATTAGATTACTGGATGGATGGATGGAAAGAATTTGGATAGTCTAGATGAACAAAGATGAACAGATTGAATAGATGGACAGATGAATGGAACACGGATAGGGACGGACGGATGGATAGATGGACAGACACATTATAATCTACATGATTATTCTTTCTGTGGAAGCTAGAGAGATGTAAATCTCACCCTCTCTCTCTCTCTTTTTCGCTCTTTCTCTCTCTCTCGTGTGCGTGTTTTGTGCCATATAAGAGGCAGAGTGTTCTCAGAGCTGGATGGTGTGTGTGTGTGAAAAGTGTGTGTCCTGTGTTACATTTGAACAGCATTTGAACTGTTTATTGAACACACTGTATGCTTACACACACCCACACACTCTGAGATCTTTAAATAAAAAAAAAAAAAAAATTAAAAAAAATTAAAAAAAAAAAAAAAAAAAAAAATTAAAATATGAAAGAAATTACAGAAAAAACAGAAAATATATATATATATATATATATATATATAAAAAAAAAAAAAAGAATTAAAGATAAATTCTTTAAAAAAAATAGAAGCAAAAGAATTAAAAGCCAATAATCATGAAGAAGCAAGCAAGAAGAAAGAACTAAAGAAATAACAAAAAGGGAAAATTAAGAAAAGGAAAAGAAAAAAATTCAGAGGAAAAAAAAAAAAAGAATTAATAAATAAATCTATTACAAAACACAAATAAAAGCTGAAATGCACCTTAAAATCGATCAAAAATAAGTCGGATAAAAAATTATTAATGCATATAAATATAAAGGTAATGCATGATAAGTAAATATAGATAATAATAAATAAATACAGATAAAAGAAAGAATAAGTGAGGATGTGGTTGATGAAGGGAAAATGGCATGTCCTGGCAGTGCTGGGGGGAAGGGCAAGGGGGGGGGGGTTGATTATAAAGAATTAAGAAACGTCTGAAAAGGTTTTTTTTTTCCCAGTCGAAATCATTTTACAGAACATTTAGCAAAACGGATCAATCTTTTATGGAAGTAGAAACGAGACTCGGCTTCGTTTCAAGGCAAACGCTGATACACAAACTGTGTGTGTGTGTGTGTGTGTGTTTTTTTTAGAAAAGAGGTTTTAAAAGCTTTTGGACTGTGTTGCAACACGAAAAGAATCTCTCCAGCAGCTCTGCATTGTGTGTGGGTTTTTTTGACCTTGCACGCTTTATGCCAATCCACACAAAAGCATCCAGAAAGCATAAAAGCGTGAGCATTCCTCGCCACGCAGGTAAATAAAAGCGGCAAAATCCTGCGAGTGGCCTCGTCCCTGACAGAGAGAGAGAGAGAGGCGCGAGAGAGGGGGAGAGAATTGCTCAAGGTCGTCCAGAAAAAAAGAAAAAATCAAAATGAGAAAGTAAAAGAATAATCTAAGGCGGCATGACGCACACCAAAAAATTGGGTATTAAAATAAATAAATAAATAAAAACCAAAAGAGATTTAAAAGAGGTGTATCTAAGAAAAAAAAAGAAAGAAAGAATGCAAAAGAGAAGAACAGGATAGAGAGAGAAATGAACGAACTGAAGAGTGAAATCAGTCCATTAATCAGTAAAAAACTAATTCAAACCAAACGCAAATAAAATAAAGCAGGAGAAGGAAGACAGAGAACCAAGAAATAAATCATGTTCAAAAGAAAGAAAATGAGCTAAAAAAAAAGTGAACGGAAAAAAATGAATGTAAAAAAAATAAATAAAATAAAACCTGTGAAGTGGAAAAAAAAAAAAAAAAAAAAGGATGACGCTCATGAAAAGGCAGGAAAGTAAACCGGTAAAAAGAGAGAAGAAAGAAATGAACTAATTTTAAACACATCTGATCCTTCCAACATTAATCCCACAATTCCAGCATAATTCCAACATTATCCCAACACTAATCCAACAATTCCAGCATAAGCCCAACACCATTTTAACACTAATCCCATAATTCCAGTATGATTCCAACACTAACCCCACAATCCCAGCATGATTCCAACACTAATCCCATAGTTCCAGCATGACTACAACACTAACCCCACAATCCCAGCATAATTCCAACATGACTCCAACACTAATTCCAGAACAGTCTCCTAAACGCCACCCTAATCACATAATTCCAGCACTACACCCACAACAGCTTTCCCACTATTCCAGCACAATTCCCAGACAAATCCCACAATTCCAACTCGATTCTCATATTTCCAACACTAATCCCATAACTCTAGCAGAATTCCAACATAAACCCCATAATGCCAGCATAATACCAACAATAATCCCACAATTACAGCACTAATCCCACACCCACAACAGCTTTCCCACTATTCCAGCACAATTCCCAGACAAATTCCCCAATTCCAACACTAATTCCAAATTCCAGCATAATTCCAACACTAATCACATTATTCCAACACTAACCCCATAATTCCTCCATAAATCCAACACCAATGCCACAACTCCAGCACAGTCCCCTAATTCCAACCCTTTAAATTAAAAACCAAAAATTTTCCCCCAAAAAATAATTCCAACAAAATTTTTCCCCAAAAAAAAAAAGCCCCCTAAATTTTCCCCCCAAAAAAAACAAATTTTCCCCCAAAAAATTTCCAACACTAATCCCATAATTCCAGCATAATTCCAACACCAATACCATAATTCTAGCACTATTCCACAGACAAATCCCCCAAATCCAACACTAATCCCACAGTCATGGCACCGTCTTCATAATTCCAATACAATTCTGATGCTATTCTTGTAACTCCGAAGCTATTCCCATAAATTTTATGGATTATATGTTGTAGAAACACAGTGGTGTGTGTTATTAGTCTGTGAAATTCTCTTCTGTAGCCACAATGTTTAACACTCAAAGCCGCCCCTTGTAGTGTAGATGAACAACACACACATTTGTTTCAGGTAGTTTTATTGCTTTTGGAATTGTGTTACATCATGATGACAAAGAGGAAGCGTACACACGGATGCAGCCATGACAGCAGTTTTAGGAAACACACAGTTAGCAGTGATCACATGACCTTTGGAGCGTACAGTACATGGAGCCTTTCCGCCACAAAAACAAGGCAGAAGTGTGTGTACAGAGAGTGTGTGTGTGTAACAGATAGAAATCGCTCGGAGCTCGGGGCGAGCGTGTGAATGTTCGTTCGGGTGCAGCGTCACTGATCCGCGGTAAACAAATTAAGGAAATCCACGAGCCACGTCCTCCTGCTTTAATATAAAAAAAAAAAGCAGGTCACGTGAACATTAAAGGTGCAGTCTGTGTTAGAAAACTGAGCCGACGCACATAGCAGGATGGGGCGGACTTCTCCATCACTCGTTTAAGAGTTCTGCTAAGAAAGACAGAGGTGAAAGGATGATGATGAATCTCTTCATCGCTCCGGACCTGCTGAGAAACGGAATCGCGTTAGAGCTGAAACTCTGGCCGGAAACACTGGCTGTGGACAAACCCGTCGTTAGTTACATCCAGTTAATTAAAAGGTACGGTTCAGCGATTAAAGGGGCAGTATGTAAAGTTCACAACCGTCACTAGAACCTTTAAACATCGAATCATTTCAAAGAAACCGTTGACAAAAGTAAAAAAAAATACATAATTCTCTTCATTTTTTTAAGGCCCAGAAATTAGCTCCGCCTTCGTCTCAGTTCAACTTCTTTCACAATTTATTTCACATTTCTGGCTACACTTTTTATGGCCCAGAAATGAGCTCCACCCCTCCTTCCAGACAAAACACATACAGCCTTATTTTACAGAAAAAAAAGGCATTTAAGGTTTTTCTTTCAGTTGTAGTCTCACATGCAAACAAGCTGTAAAAATTACACACCGCTACTTTAACGTTCCAGATGATTCTTATCCACTGTTACGAACAAAACCAGATTTAAAATGGATTCTGCTTTATAGCTGATAAAAACCAACTAAATAAACCTTAGAGTGACTTTACAAGCTTAAAAACAAACAGATTTCTGATTACACTTTTCTGGCCCGGAAACCTAGCTCCGCCCCCCGAAGACGACACTCGACTGTTCAAGTCTAACTTTTCTTTATAAAAGCAACTGAAGGACCATTTTAAGGGTTATGGGAGGTCAAGGGTTTAAAGTGTGAGCTGTCTCACAGGCAGAAGAAGGCTGTAAAATGTTACATACTGCCGCTTTAAGGTTCTGATTCAAATCCACTAAAAAGGCTTTGTGCTTAGACTGGCTTTTAAACCAGGCTTTTAGGAGATATTTAAAAAAAATATCATTAGCCAAATTTAGCCATAAATATGAGCTCAACTGGAGTCGATCAGCTGAAACGTCTGGTGTGTGATGCTCTGGAGATATGAGGCTAATATTTTTCTCTACACAGAAGCCCAAATCTTTATATAGCTATAAAAATATTTTTAAGACAGCAGCAAAAATCACTTTGGGATTTTCACCATGACGGACGAAGACGAGAACTCTGGACACCGAGTGAGTCTTCAGCTGATCGACTGCTTCTGGGAAACTGCTTCTGAACCGTTCCTTTAAACCAATTCCTAAAAATCAACCACTTCGGCAACATCTGGAACATCTAACCTGCAAAAAACAGAGGCTGAAATTAGTACAAACATATCTTTAAAAAAGTGAACTGAAACCAGTTCTAAACACAATCAGGCTTTTTCAGCATCACAAAAACCCAGCTCTGGTTGCCAGACCATCAGAAAAATCCCTCAAAACATTTCAAAATCACTGAACCACAGGACAGTAAAACAAACACAACAAATCAAATATTGTGTGTTCTTCTTCATTAGAAGTTACTTTTAGATTCAATATGAACCTTGTTTTCTTTCTTATAAGACTTATAAGGTTTTAAAAAGGTGTCACGTGACACGGTCGGCATAGCCGATACGCTTTAAATGCATGAAGATTTAAAAAAAAAAATAAAAAAAAATAAATGATGATTTAATTTGTAAAACAAAAGAAACAAAAAGAGAAATAAAAGCAATATTTAAAATAAGAAATGAGCATGCACATATACAGAACATCTTACCAATGCTTACGAGTGACCTGTGGACAAGATGTAAATAAAAAAAGAAAGACATAACCCACATGTTGTAACCTATTCACTCTGGCACTTTTAGTTTTTAGAATTAAAAGTGATTTTTTTTCTTTTAGGTAGATTTCTATTTTATAAAGCGCGATCCGGATTGAAGCTGCCTTCACACTCGACGTTTCTTTTTTTTTCTTCTGCTTTACATATACATATTAAATAAATAAATAAATAAATAAATTTAACTAACTTGTTAAAATTAATTTTTTTTCATCATGCCTTCAAGAGGAAAGAATATTTCTTTAAGCTAAAAAAAAATATTTTTTTTAAATAAAATTTTATATAAAAAAAATTCGCTAGTAAAAAATGTCTAAATTGACACCCCCCCCCGACCAAACGCTTAACCCCAGGACACATGGATGTAGAAGTTAAGACGGTGAAATGAGGAAGAGAGACATTATTTTTTGTTTTTTTCTGTGAACTGCCTGCACATACGTTTCGTTACATCGTACACACATGACCATCATTTATTCTTTTTTTGCCGGTTCCTTTTTTTTAATCTTTAAAACGTCTTCAAATAATGATAATAATATAATAATAATAATAATAATACTAATAAGCCTGCCAAAGATAAAGCCTTTGGCCTACTCGTGCTTCGTCAAACAAAATGTATAAAACAATTCAGCAATGATGTGTCTTGGTACCAAAAAAAAGAAAAAGAAAATTCTAATTTCCGGAGAAAAAAAAGAAAACAAAAATTTGTTACAGTTCCACAAACGTCTAATTTAAGCGTGGTTTATATACACGAGCGTGAGCACTGATAGCGGCTGCTCCCGACACACAACCACTCCTGGACAAGCGCGGAACAGAGAAATGATGAACGGCTAACAGCTAGCGGAACGAGAACGAGGGCAGCTACTGCGCTGATCGCAAAGAACGACACGTAAAGTGGCGCTCGATCAAATTAAAAAGGAAACACGATGGAATGCTAGCTCGGTGGAAATGGTGCAGCGGTGACGACGCGGTGCATAAACGCATCCATCCTTTTTTTTAAAAAAAAAAAAGAAAAAAAAAAGCAGAGCCAGAATGCTAGTCAGAAATAAACACTCGCTAGCACATGCTCAGGACGTGAGAAAGTGGAAGAATTGAATCCATGTTACACTGATCGCAGCACTAGTTAGCGAACAGAGCGGAGCAAATCCTTCAATCTGGATGACTCTGATGCGCTAAACGTCCTGGCGGAAACAGAGAACGCACTTAAAAAAAAACAACATCAAACCTCCAAGCTCAAGATTCCAGCGACAAAATAGTAGATCTGATCTATAATCACCTCAAAGTAGTTAGCAATGCTTGCAAGCTAATCCCGCTGAGGGAATAAAGGACATGAGAAGCATATCGTAAAAAACGAAGAAGCCATGGTTAAAGATAACAGGATGAAGAACATAAAACAGAAAGGAGAGAAAGAAAGGAACTTGCTAGAATGCTAGTTAGCATAACAATCTTTCACATGAGTGCACTCGGGCAAATGAGTGAACAAACTCGTAAAAATAGAGATGTTTTCACCTCAGAAAAAAATCCTAATCTATTAAAATCACCACAGACTGCTGTATACAAGCTAGTATAACAATCCTGCAGACCTTAGACAGTCTGGATGTGAAGCCGGAAAGTGAATTTTAGAGCCGAATCTTATTCAGATCTTACTCTGAGGCTGTAAAGTAAACGGCAAAGAGCTAGCAAAGCAAAGGAAATGAAGAAAAAACAAAAACCTGAGGTAAAATTATCAGCATTAGTGGAATATTTCTTCAGAATGGATGATTTGGGACTTATAGTCAGCTTTCTAGGTAACTGGAGCAGAAAAGATGGACTTGTATGGGGTAAATACACGACAGCAAACAGTGCTAGTGTCAAAAAGTACCTCAGGAAAAAGAGGGGGGGAGGGAGAGAGAGAGAGAGAGAGAGAGAGAGAGAGAACTAGAAAAGACACTGAAGTCTCAACAAAACTGAAAGGAAGCTATAGCTAATTACACAGAATGCTAGCTAGCGAAAATTTCAGTTAGCTGATCAGAAACGATCCCATGCTGCAGAATAAGTGGAAAAGGTCGAGAGGTTTCTCAGACGAGAAATCTAAATGCTCCTAGGCCGTTTTCACGGAACCCGAGCAGGACGTAGCATCTTTCAGTTGATTTCAATGTAGAAATCTCACAGAAACCAAAAAGTCCAGTAAAGCAGCCCATAATCTGTGGGATTACGGTGATAAAATAAGTATAGAGTTAATATTTAAACCTGCGTAAAATATCTAAACCTAATATAAAAGTCTAGCTGATAAAAGCTGAGTGTATGTTGATGTGATGAACTCCAGCTACTTCACAACACAGTGTGTTAAACTAGCTCATTTCTACTGAAACGCTGCCCTCTAGTGGTGACAAAAAGAACTCCAACTCCAGCCTGATCTGAAGAGAAGAGCGATCTTGTCCAGAAGCGCTTGGAAAAGCGTATAAACGAAGAGGAGGACGGAAGCAACCACTATCGAGCGCCTCAGGTCTCAATTTAAAAAAAAAAAAAAAAAAAAGAAAAGAAAAAAAGACCTCTCTCCTTTCACAGTCAAAGGAAAAAACAATAACAAACAGCGTCTCTCAGTCAGAGCGACTTTCCCACCTTTTTTGGGAATAATCACTGGAGTAAAGAACACAAAGCAGGAAAAGCTGCTCTCTCGCTGAAACCGCGGATTAAAATCCGAGTGTTTGTTTGTCGTTTTGTTTTTTTTTTCTCCCTTTTAGATTCACGTTAGTGTTTTGAGAGCTTTCGAGTAAAACGTAGCCTGGATTCCGGAGCCACCTTCTGGGCTTCTCGGCGCGGATTGTTCTCTGGTCGGTTCTTCCGGTTCCTCAGCTGTCCAGGATGGTCACGTCGATGTGGGACAGATCAATCATATGCCTGCGTGATCGTGACAGAAAATAACTTAGCCGCTAAAACATTTATTTAACCTTTCTACAGCAAACAAATCAAACAAACAAACAAACAAAAAACAAAAAACAAAAAAATCCTGAACATGTTGGAAAAATTTCGGAAGACTGGAACTCGTATTCCATAAAAGTCTGCTTTTTGGAAAACTTCAGTATTTATTATGTGTACATTAGACTGAGTGTCCAAGTCCCTGTACGGGCTGTCGCTATAGGAACGATAGCTTAGCCTTGAAGTGTAGAAGCTCCAGGTGAACCTCACTCACCTGTGGAAGCTGTGCTGGAAACTCAGAGCGTGCTGAGGATTCACAAACGTGGCGATGGCTTTCCTCTGCTGCGGAATCATCTTAAACATCTACAGAGCACCAAGAAAAATGTCATTTTACAACAAAAAAAAAAGAAAGAAATAATTCACTGATACAGGAAGAGAAATGACTCGTCATACAATAATAAACCTGTTCTCTTTCACACAAGCACCGACATTTAATATAAAGGATTTGTCCACAAGATGGCGCAAAAACACAACGACAGAAGATACACTGCAGACACACGGAGAGAACGCGGAGTGAACACCCAGTGCACTGCAGTCTTACTGCATCAGGAAACATTAGCATACATCACTGCTCACCTCACACACAGGGTAGCTGTATGGGGCAGATGGTGTTCAGGGTACCTGTATGGGGCCGATGGAGATAAAGGGTACCTGTATGGGGCAGCTGGAGGTAAAGGGTACCTGTATGGAGCAGATGGAGGTAAAGGGTACCTGTATGGGGACGATGGAGATAAAGGGTACCTGTATGGGGCCGATGCAGATAAAGGGTACCTGTATGGGACAGATGGAGATAAAAAGTACCTGTATGGGGCCGATGGAGATAAAGGGTACCTGTATGGGCCGATGGAGATAAAGGGTACCTGTATGGGGCAGATGGGATAAAGGGTACCTGTATGGGGCAGATGGAGATAAAGGGTACCTGTATGGGGCAGATGGAGATAAAGGGTACCTGTATGGGGCCGATGGAGGATAAAGGGTACCTGTATGGGGCGATGGAGATAAAGGGTACCTGTATGGGCCGATGGAGATAAAGGGTACCTGTATGGGCCGATGGGAGATAAAGGGTACCTGTATGGGCCGATGGAGATAAAGGGTACCTGTATGGGCCGATGGAGATAAAGGGTACCTGTATGGGCCGATGGAGATAAAGGGTACCTGTATGGGCCGATGGAGATAAAGGGTACCTGTATGGGGCTGATGGAGATAAAGGGTACCTGTATGGGGCTGATGGAGATAAAGGGTACCTGTATGGGGCAGATGGAGATAAAGGGTACCTGTATGGGCCGATGGAGATAAAGGGGACCTGTATAGGCAGATGGAGGTAAAGGGTACCTGTATGGGGCAGATGGAGGTAAAGGGTACCTGTATGGGGCCGATGGAGTTGAGCAGGTTTTTGATCTGTTTCTCGGTGGTAGAGGATGAGAGCCCGTCTATAGACACTGTACTGAGCTGAGACTCCACAACCCGGGAATTCGGTCTGTTCTGAGGCATCACTCGACCGCCACGAGCACCTCGGCCACGCCCACGACCCGAGACCACCACCTGGGCAGTGGCCACACACACACACACACACACACACACACACACAACTAAGAACAAATTCACAGTAACATGTCTATGACTGTTACATCATTATTTACTGATTTGAATAAACCCCTCCCCCACCTCAATGGAATATTATATATATATATATATATATATATATATATATATATATATATATATATATATATATATATATATATATATATATATATATATACATATATACATATATAAAACACACACACACACACACACACACACACACAAACATGAGAAACAAAAAAAACGTAGAATAATTTGTCTTCTATGATTTCTTCTCCCCAGTACAAGAACGTACCCGGTTACTCTGGTTCACTTCAGGCTGCTGCGGCGGCGTTGGTGGTGGCTGTGGTTGTTGTTGTGGTCCAGCTGCTGCCACCGTGACCTTCCTGGCAGTGCCCAGTCTCTGCTGAGGAGTGGCTCGACCAATCGTCTGCTGCGGCTGATTCAGTAGGGGCGGGGCTTCCTCTCCCTGTGTGATCAAAATAAGGCTGTTTATTCTGCTCATACACAACATCTAGGGCATAAATGCTAGTGGTAACAGAACGAATGTGTCTCAGTGATCCAGCATTTATACACAGCGCTCCTGTGTAAAGTAAACACACTCGACCCTGCCGCGTGATCGTTAACGCTGTCTGATCTGATCTGTACGTGAGCGTTCTGCAGGAAGAATATGACAAAAGACTATGACCCTGCACTGACGCCGAATTAGTCCGGCGCTCTCTCTAAACGAGGCGCTCTCGTTCTCCCGGCTGATGCGCTGACAGATTAGCACGGCCGAATAGAAAATCCAGAGCTGCTTGTCGGATGCTAAGCTGCATTATTCCCTCACCCTCCTCCTCCTCGCTGCTTTTGTGAACATTTCATTTACTCTTATCGGCAGCGCTAAGCTCAAAAGAATACCCGTCCCCTTCTCCCGCAGGTATTATTACAGCGCTACCTGCGACGGGGAAGAAGATTAATTGCGTCCGTCGTGGGATTGACACCTATTTTAACACGGATCAACGTCATGCGTCCGGAGAGGGAGAAGATAACGTCGTCAATCCGTTTTCCAGGAAGAGATGAGATTTCGCCTCCTCTTTTCACGGTTAAGACATTTATTTACGAAGAGGAATCTGGTGTCAAATTCCGAAACGATAAACTTTTACGGTCCCGACGGAACGGAAATGACTTAAAGATGACTCGCGAACCTTTAAGTCGCTGTCGAAATCTAAAATGCCAGACGCTTCACTCTGACGAGTGCCATTTCACTGCTTTAAAGGTAAAGCGTGCGCTCAATTAGAGCCGACGGCCGTCGCGTAGGTTTTATGGATTTTATTCGGCCCGAAGGACGTTCCCGCTAAACTCCGACACTCGTCCACTTTGTACGGACCAGGGAAAAAGATGAATAAAAAAAAATAATAATAAAAGGACGTGAACTTTATATCAGTTGTGCGTGTCTCGCAGATGAAGTCTGACGCTTGACTTTTTTCCTAATATCATGTCCCAATATTACAGACCTTACCCTTCATAGCACACCATGTTTTTTTTTCCTACTCCTACTTGTTTTGATCCATTTCAGCATTCCTTGTGGAAAAGCTCGGTACTTTGTACCGTTATATTCTGAAGTTTTGCACTTAATGTTCAAAATGCTAAAAATGAAACAAAAAGATGTACTCACGCCTGCTAGCCGCTTAACAACTCGCACTTTTTGTGGGATCTGAGGCGGGCCGGTGTTGACGCTCTGCATGACCGTCCTCTTCCTCACGGCGTTAGTTTGCGTCTGGATCGGTGCGATCTTCTTCTCCTCGGGAGGCGCTGTGACGTCTGTGTCAGGGCTCGGGAGCTGTGGAACGGTTCTCTGCGGGCGCTGCTTTTGCTCGAGGCCGGGGTTCTGTAAGCGGGATTTTACGCCATTGGGGGTGGCAGACGGAGACGGTGTGCTGGTCTGGGGTTGAGTCGGGGTGGTTTGAGGCTGTGCAGGGGGTGTTTGAGGTACTACTTGGCCACCGAGGCGCTCCAGCAGCTCCTTTTTGCGTGCGCCTGCCTGCATCTGCCTGCGCATTTCCTTACGTTTAAGGATTTCCTCACGCAGTCGCTTCTGCTCCTCGATCTTCAGCCGGTACTGACGTGTCTCCTCATCCTCGTCCTCAAACAGACAATTAAAAGATGTTCAGAATTTTAAAGCTACAATGTGTGCGTTTACCTGTGCAGGTGTGTGCGGCTGTGTTTACCTGTGCAGGTGTGTGCGGCTGTGTTTACCTGTGCAGGTGTGTGCGGCTGTGTTTACCTGTGCAGGTGTGTGCGGCTGTGTTTGCCTGTGCAGGTGTGTGCGGCTGTGTTTACCTGTGCAGGTGTGTTTGGCATGGTTCTTTGTACAGGTGTGCTTGACGGTGCAGCTGGTATTTCATTCTTCATCTCTGAGACGGTTGGAGGTGGTACAGGTTTAGCGAGACCCCGCCCTCGCCCGGTGTCTTCCCCCCGACCCCCCTGCCCAGGCCTGGCATTCTGAGTGGCCCTGGTCACAGGCCTCGGCTGATGGTGGCGGCCGGGGTCGCCGGGGGCGATGGGGAGCTCGCGCAGATTACTGTTGCGCTGAGGGAGGCTCTGAAGCTGCTGCATGGATGAAGGAGACCCCTACACACACACACAGATAAATCTTAAGACTCCATATCCTCAAATCTAGTATCTATCTTTTTTTTTAAATATATATATATATATATTTTCTATACCATTCTCAAGCCACCCATGTTATTTTGTGGGCGGGGCTTCATCTGTCTAGGTCCACCTGGAATGGGCTGGCGGTAGGGCGGGTGAGAGAGGTGCATGATGGGATGCTGCTCCTGGTGTTGATGCTGGTGATGTTGATTATGAGGCAGTGGAGGAATGTCCTGTCTGTGCTGCTGGTGCATTGGGTGATGATGTGGAGGTGGGGGATGGTCGTGGTGGTGGTGCTGCTGCTGAGGATGAGGCTGAATTAGGCCCTGGAACAACACACACACAGTCAGAACTGAACACACAAGTTGTTTCATCAAATGGTGTGTGTGTGTGCGCGCATGTGTTACCTGCATGCCAAAAGGTGCATGCTGAGGACTGAAGGGGGCGTTGTGCTGCTGTGGAGGAAACGGCTGTCTGTGTCCCATGAAGCCACGGGGTGCAGGCGGGGCAGGAGACGGGTGAGGAGGGGGCAAGTTGGGGCGAGGAGGAGGAAGGTCTCGCTGGAACATTCCAGCGACTGGTGGGCAGAACCCCGGGCCCGGCTGAGGGAAGGACAGAGGGAGGAGGTTGTTGTTCAACAAGGGGGCGGAGCTTGGGAGATCGAACAGGGGCTGGGCTGGGAAACGTGGCTCTGTGGAATAAAGAGTGTACATTACCTACGATCCCTCACAGGCAAACAGTCAGTTTACAGACGATGAACTAAAACGTCTCCTATGTTCAAGAGGTTTACCGTTGCTGTAGAACGGCTCCCTCTCCTGGTGAGGAGGCGGTGGTCTTCTCCACTGCTCCTGAGGCGGGGGTCTCTGAGGCTGGAGGAAATGCTGGAAATCCACAGGGCCCTGAGAGGAAACATGAGCATCGAGAAGTTAGTAAGCCCGGCAGAGAGAGCTAAGAAAAAACAGCCAAGTCATCTCATCGCTACGGAAAGAGCGTTGACATTTTCTGGCAAATAAAAACCCCATCCTGAGATAACGATCCTCTAATCTCCTCCGCTGAATAGCGGATCCGGCTCTTTTATTCTTTTAAAGAAATGACACTTTAAGTGCGCTTCCTCTCAACTCGTTACAAATGACTTAAGATGCGATCGAGCTTTTAATCCAGGCGAAGGTGCGCTTGGAGAAAAAGTTACTTAAGGGAAAGTCAATCAGCCGGATTAGCTACGCAGAGCGAGGAAGAATGGCCGACTCGGGGATTCTGGGGGGGAAAAAAAAGGTCAGCGGCTCCAGCACAATGGGAGCTTAAAAAGGGAGCCACAATACCTCGCCGCATGATAAAAACACGCCATTGAGCTAATCCTCAGCAAATACGCACTCAGATGGTCAATATGTGACCTGATGATGGCGATCAGCATGAGAGATAAAATAAATACTGAAAGACAAATGACCACATTTTGAGGAGAGGGAACCAAAGGGGGGGGTTGGGGGGAGGTTGATGAAGCTTGGGAGCCAAGTTTCTAAGAGAGATTTGTATGATGAATTTTACACACTTTTCTACTATACGAATTCAAATACACAGAGATAAGGTGAAAAATCCTGAATGCCGTTTACGATTCTGTGGAAAATAAAATCCATCAGAGGATAAATCAAGTATGTGGCCGCGATTAATATTCACCAAGTCAGCGTTAATATTCATCAGAGAGCTGATATTGAGGTGAGACGTCCCCGTATGATAATCGATGCTAATCAGGCACCCAGAGGGCCGTCGCTAGCTGCTGCTGCTGCGCATTAGCATTTTAAATAATGTCCGAATATGAAAAAGAAGAAGAACGGGGGGAAAAAAAAAAAAACGTGCAGGAATATAACACACACAAGCTATTACACCAATCCGCACGTGCGTACGCAGACCAATTAGTCCGAGACCTCCGGCGTGCATGACGTGATTTTGTTAAACATCTTCAAACGCTTTGTCTCAGACCAATGCACAAGATCCGTAATTCCACCGTTTATATGACGAGAATGTTTTATTTACGCTAACGGACTAGAACATGAGCATGATATCAGACTTAGATCAGATACCACTATCTGTAGTGATGCGTCCCTAAGCAAAGGGTGCAGCCAGTGCACGTGGACATCACCAGGGGGCGCTGTGGGCAAATACTCAGTGTTTGACTCTCAGTGTGTGTTGTTTGACTCACAGTGGGTGTTGTGTTATCCTGAGGTGATGTGTGCTCGCTTACCGGGAATCTCTGAGGCCCAAGGTTGGGTCTGGGCTGATTCGGAGAGGGCGATATCAACGGAACTGCCAGAGACGGACACAAGCATACAATTTAACTAATCACAAATAAGCGATGCAAGATGAGTGTGTCTGGTGGGCGTGTCTATGTTGTGTACACACAAAGGCATACCTCTAAAATATTCCTAAATAATCCTAGCGATGGCTTTTATTTTACTTCCACATATGGATTTATAGATAGCTATTCCATTACACAGTGCAGCTGTGAAGCCACACCCACTTAGAGCTGCTCTCATTTGCATTTACATATATATGGTTTTAAAGACCTTATCAGTGGTGTTGTAAAGCCACACCCACTCAGCTGCTCTAGTTTCCATATATGGTCTCAAAGTTCACTAGATATTCCACTTACAATGGGAGTAAAGCCACGCCCACTTAGAACTGCTCTCATTTCCATATATGGTCTTAGAGACATCAGTGGATTTCTCTATACAGTGTAGTTGTAAAGACACGCCTACATGCAGCTGCACTCATCTGCGTAAATCTTATCGATAGCTAAGTATTCCTGTAATCATAAAGCCATGCCTACTTCAAAC
The DNA here is from genome assembly GCA_033459395.1 of Hemibagrus guttatus. NCBI lineage: Eukaryota > Metazoa > Chordata > Actinopteri > Siluriformes > Bagridae > Hemibagrus > Hemibagrus guttatus. The sequence goes on along the minus strand of JAUCMX010000005.1, from coordinate 1,672,333 downwards.
TGCTCTCGTTTGCACAGAAATTCTTAAAGACCTTAACAGACTACGCATTGTGGTGGTGTTATAAAGCCACACCCACTCAGCTATAGTTTCCATATATGGTCTCAAAGCTCTCTAAACATTCTACATAGAAGTGGAGTAAAGCGACACCCTCTTAGAGCTGCTCTTCTTTCCAAATATGGTATATTTAAAGACATAAATATCTTCCCATAGGTGGTGTAGTTGCTAGGCCACGCCCACTCAGAGCTGCTCTAGTTTCCATACACAGTTGTCGTTTAAGCTGCACCATGTGAATGAAAGAACAGTGAGGTCCCGTACCTTGTACAGGTGAGGAAGACGCCGGCCCTCTGAAATGCGGGTTGATGTGAATGTTCTTGGGCTGCTGCTGCTGGTTGGTGTGTGTGTGCGGAAGTGCGTGTGTGTGTCCGTGAGGGCGAGGTGGGTGCAGTTCATGCTGCGGACTCTTGTGCGGAGCCGGTGAGCGCGGAGACATCAGGGACTGCAGAGGCTGCTGTGGGATCGGGATGAGCGGCGTAGGGAAAAGACCGGGACCTCCACGTGGACCGGAAGGGCGGGGCTGAGGACGATGGGACTGAGGAGAAATCATCCTGGGCTGAGAGAGAACGAGAGACACATACACACAGAGAAGAGAGACACAGAGAGAGAGAGAGAGAGATAAAATGTATAATTCTCGATAAATAAGTCCATATTTAAAAAAGAAAACATTGGTTTCACTTCTCTTCAGAATACGCACGAGATTATAAGAATAGAAAATATTCAAATGTTTCCAACAATCTGGAAACATTTCTGGATAAAGTCGTAGCTTTGAGCTAATCCTCCGTACATGAAGAGGAGAAAAATTTCAATTTAACCGTCACACCTCTAAAGTCTGTGGCTGGTTTTTTTTTTTTTTTTTAATCAAATAAATGAATAAAAGAGAAGAGCTCCCGGGACCGGGTACGACACGGATTTCCTCGTCCATAAACAGGAGCAAGAAAAAAAAACAGCGAGGGGATTACACTCCTCGATGGATATTTAATAATAAAATGAGCAAAGAGAGCTAAATCCTTAGACAAAGTGCAGATTTAATTTGGCGTAATGCTTTCTGATGGACTCCTGCCAAGTCGTTTGGGCTAATCCGTGTATCAACATGGATAAGAGCGGGAGTTGAGCTAATTGACTTTTCTAAAGCAAACCTGCTCGCTCACACTCAAGCACGTGAACCTGAAAGGACGGACGTGTGAGGGCGGAGGGTTCAAAGAAGCCGGCCAGGAGCTAAACCCGGAGCCATCACTGCTCGAATTGAAGGATCACTGACCGCACCTTTAACGTGAACCGGTCTGAGCTGAAACACGTTAAATGTTTGCATTGTTACCGTTAAGGTGGTTTATTATTTGCTGTAAGAAGACATCTCGACCAATCAGAAGCCAGGATTTAAGCGTTTACCTGCATGCCCAAGTTGACCGGCATCAGCGGAGGTCTGGGTTCATTCATCCTCCCTCGCCCGGCTCCGCCGTCTTTACGGAATCCTCCCATACCGAACGTGGGAGGTCCTCCTCCTCTTCCTCGTCCTCCAGCTACTCCTCCTCTGCCTCGTCCACCGAAGCGACCTTGCTTCCTCAGCCGTTCCTTTTCCTCAAACTCCAGCAGGTCTGCTTTGGCCTCTTCGGTCAGTTCTAACGGAAAAAAACAAAACAAATGAGCTCGACAATAACGTGATAAATTCAGGCGTGTGGGTTCGTTATGGGACGTACCAAGCGTTTCCGGAATGTTCCGGCGTTTGCTGGCCGCGTCCGAGAGACGGACCACGGTGCTGTCTTTGCGCTCGGTTTTGAAACGCAGCCGCTCGGATTCTTCGTCGTCCTCTTCGTCTTCGTCGGATTCTTCCTTCATGTCGGGTTCGAGCTGAAGAGACGAGTCGAAAAATAATTATTAAATTCAGAAACGTTTCACTAGTGCACTCTGGGAATAGCGTGTACATGATGTGTCACTAGTCGTCATCGCTCACCTCCTCTGCTTCTGTAACTTGCGAGACGTCTTCGACTTCCTCCTCAGGCTCCGCCCCCTCTGCCTCGGTCATCTCCTGTTGGTCAGGCTGCACTTCCAGTGGCTCGGTGCCATAGTCCTCGACCTGCAGGAAAACTAACTTGCGTCACGAATGAGACTGAATGGAGTGCGTGAGGTCTACTAAACACACACACACACACACACATCATTACTCTCCTCTAACACCGCAGCAGATATGGAGGAAAAACTCCTTCATGATGATGATTAAAGCCTGCAAGGCTGCAGACGAGGCTGGGAATGAACATGTTAACGTCACGTGTGAAAAGGGAACAGCGTGTGTGTGTGTGTGTGTGTGTGTGTGTGTGTGTTAGCGAGGTGTGTGTGAGAGGTGTTGAATTAGCATAACACTGGGGATCTTGGTCACATTTCTATGCCCATTAGTATTCCTGCCTTTATTTGAAATTCAATGAGATGTAAATATTCAGAAAAACTGGATAAACACACACACACACACACACGGCTACAGTATCACTGACCGAGTCAACTTTATATAAACACACACACACACACACCTGGCTGACAGGCACAATAACAAGCAGGAATGTCTACACACACCTATTATATGTTGTATACACGTTGTGATTTCACTAAGTGCTGTGTAACTGATTTGTGTAAATAGATACACACCTACACAGTAGGCGCAAGTGTGTGTGTGTGTGTTTATCCGTATATAAACACCCAGTGGAAAGGTGTCCGAGTCGATCCTTTGTATAGGAGACAAAAACGTTTCAGAGCCTGCTTTCGACACGTAAACCAATAAACACGTGGAACCAGAGACCGGAACAGACTCATCAATCATCCTGGGCTGTGACGGAGTTTTAAAAGCCCGAGGTTAACAATCTTTTCACCTCTTATCAGATCCAGTCTATGGACGTGTCCTCTTTTTCCCCCATCTCTGTGAAGTGATGTGACAGGACAAAAGAGGTTTGGAATGAAACATCACTAAAGCTGGAAGAAGGTGTCTGGTGCAGATGTGCTGGAATAACAGATAACAGCGCTGAGGTTATACACCGATCAGCCATAACATTATGACCACCGGACTAATATTGTGTCGGTCCTCCTTTTGCTGCCAAAACAGCCCTGACCCATCAAGGCATGGACTCCACTAGATCCCTGAAGGTGTGCTGTGGGATCTGGCACCAAGATGTTAGCAGCAGATCCTTTAAGTCCTGCAAGTTGCGAGGTGGAGCCTCCATGGATCGGACTTGTTTGTCCAGTACATCTCACAGATGCTCGAGTCAACTCCTCAAACTGGTTGTTTTGGTCATCAGACCATTCCTGAAGCATGTCTGCTTTGTGGCACGGAGCATTATCCTGCTGAAAGAGGCCACAGCCATCAGGGAATAGTGTTTCCATGAAAAGGTGCACATGGTCTGCAACAATGCTTAGGTAGGTGCTACATCCACATGTGCTAACATCCACATGGACAGCAGGACCCAAGGTTTCCCAGCAGAACATTGACCAAAGCAGAACACTTCCTCCACCGGCTCGCCTTCTTCCCATAGTGCATCCTGGTGCCATGTGTTCCCCAGGTAAGAGACACACACACACACACACACACACACACACACCCGGCCATCCACGTGATGTAAAAGAAAATGTGATTCATCAGACCGGACCACCTTCTTCCATTGCTCCGTGGTCCAGTTCTGATGCTCACATGCATATTGTTGGCACTTTTGGCGGTGCACAGGGGTCATCGTGGGCCCCATACGCAAAAAACTGTGATGCACTGTGTATTCTGACTCCTTTCTATCAGAACCAGCATTAACTTCTTCAGCAATTTGAGCAACAGTAGCTCGTCTGTTGGATCGGACCACACGGGCCAGCCTTTGCTCCCCACGTGCATCAATGAGCCTCGATCGCCCCTGACCACTGTTCCTTCCTTGGACCACTTTTGATAGATACTGACCACTGCAGACCGGGAACACCCCACAAGAGCTGCAGTTTTGGAGATGTTCTGATCCAGTGGTCTAGCCATCACAATTTGGCCCTTCATCAAACTCGCTCAAATCCTTACGCTTGTCCATTTTTCCTGCTTCTAACACATCAACTTTGAGGACAGAATGTTCACTTGCTGCCTAATATATCCCACCCACTAACAGGTGCCATGATGAGGAGATACTCAGTCTTATTCACTTCACCTCTCACTGCTCACAATGTTACACCTGATCGGTGTATACCACACATGAATAACTGTAGTGTTTCAGTTAAAGGTGCAATTGGTGATTTTAATTGATTTGTTAGTTTTATATACAGCATGGATAAATATGTATATTAAAGAAAAAAAAAAAGTTGAAGCCATGACTTCAGGACGCTGAGGAAAAAAGAGGGCTTCTGTGTCCACACCAAACGCTCCATGACTCCGCCTACATCTCAATCTGAAATCGTTAAGCATCCAGCGCAGCTAGATAATTCTCCTAAAGTCAAAGAATTCAAGCAACAAGAATAAAGCAGGACAAAGTCTGGAACAGCGCTTGTCCAAAACGCTGGGATTGGGATCGTCACTGGTGCGTTTATAGTGATGTGACTCGTCTGAGTGCGAAGGAGACAGATTTGTGCACATGAGCAAAAAAAAGTGAAGCGAAGCGAAGTCAACTCCTCCCACTTCACAAATTTGCCTAATGCGCCTTTAATGCTGTACAGCAACACCCCAGTGACCGCTGCCGACATGAACGTTGGTCAGCGCCGACGATTAGCTGTGGGCGTGTCCGGCGACGAGACACTAAGAAAGCATCCAGGGGGGAAAAAAAACCCTGAGACTCACTTGAAATTCGTCGTCCAGCGGCTCGTCGATCTGCAGTTCCAGCACTTCGTCTTCATTTCTGTCCATGCTGCACTCCATCCCCTCTTCCTCTCCGTACTCGTCTTCCTCCTGATTCTCTCCCTCCACTGCTCCATGGTCCTCCTCTGTGTATTCATCTCCTTCCTGGAGCTGGTAGGATTCGTTGAGACCCGACGTAGCATTCAGGCTCACTGCTGCACCCTGAGCACTAAGACACACACACACACACAGGTAAAAAAAAAAATCTAACAATAAACAGTAATAAACATTTGTAAAAAGTCTTGAATGATGTCGATCTTTTGCTTTGTTATTCAACCAATCAGGTCGCAGCTGAGGCGCGAGAGCAGAGAGTGACGTGTACATTGAGAGCGTGCTGCTGTGTGAACAGTTCTGTACAGCGAGCACTGAGCACCTTGATGTTTAACAGCAGATTGGGATCAAACCTGGTGTTCTGCTCTTCCTCGTCGCTCTGCAGCAGGTCGTCGTTAAGCTCTTCGTCCGACAGCTCTGACGGGTTCTGCGGGAGGATCAGAAGCGCTTGCTGTTAGTCGATGCACCGGGCCGTATCGGATGGAGGTGTCGCTCCATCATCACAGCACACTTACCTTCTTGGATGAAAGCCAGTCTTCCTCCAGCAGGTCACCTTCCAAGTCACTGCAGGGCAAAATAAATAAATAAATAAATAAATATTTTTTTTTAAAAAGGATCAGGTTAGACACATTTTCCTTCTCGAACACACAAACCTCAGACCTACGTCTACGACGGAAACCAGAAGGAAGAGACATGAAGCACGCTGTCATCTGCTGGGCTTCCAAATGCTTCGCAAATGTTAAATCAATTCCTGAAAAGTCACGGCGCGACTCTCATTCTGCCGAAGAGGAAAAACTAAACGCTGTCGTCGGCGCGCTAAAGTCATTTGCGCAAATTGATCTAATTTTATGATCCCCCTGTTCCTTTTTGATTACTTTTTTAAAGACTTTTTTATTTTACAAATAAATAAATAAATAAATAAATAAGAAGTCCTGTTTTTCCTTTTACATTACTTAAATTATTGCAATTTTATTAAACATTTTCATGCAATTATTTCCCACATTTTTTAAACCATCTGCTGTACTTTAACCATCACATTATAATACATTATAAAACTTGATTCTTTTCATTAAGGTACTATATTTTTTTTGTACATTTATTCTATTTTTAACATGCATTGCTTAGTATAATATAGTTTTATTTTTTTAATTAATATAACATTAATTTTACATTGTCCTTTTCTTTTTTGTCACTGCAATTATTTTATTTATTTATTATTGTTTTTATATATTTTTTTTTTACTTAACACAGAAGCTGCATTTTAAATGTAAAAAAAAACCTGACAATTTAAAAAAATCTATCATCATCATAGTATTATTGTTATCAGTATTTTAATTTAATTTAACTGAAACACATGACTACCACACAATCATTTATAGGCGCCAATTTGCTCACCTGTCCAGATCATCATCTCCTCTTCGTCTCCTCGATCTCTCAGCTCCCGGTTTATCGTACTCATCAAACTCCTCATCTGGGAAAATTAAACACGGCGCAATTTAATCATCCCGAATCCACGATAATACGCCGCATCACATCATCCCGGCTTCGACAAAGCGCTGTAGAACATCCTCATTTACATTACAGCACAGTGTTTCAGAAAGCTTACACTTACACCACTGACACTGGAGACTCCATCCGCGTTAAATGTTACATAAACCTCTCTTTCTGATGAACTTCACCACATCAGTGTTTCCACATGTCTGAGCGGTTCCTTTTCCTGTTTAACCCACATTTATGTTTATGTTATATGCTACAGCATCATAGTGTCCATCTATCAATATAAATATACATATATAAGTGCATTACTTATCCAAAATGTTACTGGATGCAGCTTGAATAACTAAAACAATCAGCTCTCTCAATCAAATGCCTTCTTCAGCGAGTGAAATCGGTTTCTTTTACGGAATGTAAACAGCATAAATCCGGATTTTGGCCGAAAATAGACGAAATTCTACGAAACTACACGAGTTCCCCCGAAGACGACATGTACAATAGGTTTAACCTATTAGCTAAACCTGGCATACGCTAAGCTAACGTTTAACCGATTTATTTAAGATAAAAATGAACACTATGACAAAATATTATGTAAATTTCCATTTCGTCCCCATTTGGGTTCTAATAAGAGTAACTCCATTTCTTTAAAGCGTTAAAAAAAACCGTCGTGCTAGCTAGCTAGCAAAAAATGGCTAACATGCTCCGTCTCAGTATAGCGCAATGCATTTAACAGTTTTAGCATCTCATACCTCGAGCACTGGCTGCCATCACAGAAGACGGCGGATGTCTTCAGCGTGTTTATTTCCTTTACACTTTGGATAAGTGCATTGGGACGGATGCAATAGGGACGTTTATTGCACTCGAGGTAATAGTGAGTGTATTTATGTAAAGACGGCGCTGAAGTCATTCACAAACATGGCGGACCAGTCCGAGTCGCGCGTTGCATTATGGGTAACATGAAGGGCGGAAGTGCAGAATTCAAAATGGCCGCCGATTCACTTGTTTGTGACTCAAAATGCACGTTTTTGTGTTTGTTTGTTTTTTAATCTAAAATAAGAGCTTCATATTTTGAAAGATAACTGCTGTCCCCACTTGAAATGTGTGATAAATCTTTGTAAAACTGTAAGACTCGAATAGAGTAGGGTACATTTTGTTGTCATTACAACAAAAAGTAGGTTTTTACAGTAAGATAAACACACACACACACACACACACACACACACACACAAATACAGTAACAGCACTGACAAAAATTGTTCTGTCCGTGATTTCATCCCTGAAACTATTAACTATTAATTCTGTAAAGTCTTCATAGTGCGCATTATTATACAGAACGGCCGCTTGAGTTTGTGTGAAATCTGGGTAGCAAAATGATCGTCTGGCTGAAGTTCGAAGGGAAATGTTCTTTTTATTAATGTTTTCCTTCCATTTTATCTCATGATTTCTGCGTGTAAGTAGGTATTACACCCATCCATTTCAGGGCAGCACACTCATTTACACCTAGGAGAAATAATTTAATTCCTAAATTAAAAATCTATAAAACTCTTATTACAATAATTTCATATTCATAAAAAGCACATTTTTTTTGTACACGGATACAAAGATGCTCTTAAAACCTCTATGACTGAGAGTACAGTGTTTTTTTAAACTATATGTTTAAGTCCATTCTTTCTTTTCTCTATTCATAATTGATATATTTTCACACCCTCCTCCCCCCGCATTCTTTTCCTATAAGACGCCCTGTCGTGTTTTATTCTACAGTATATGTATTGTTCGAAGCTGTGTGATGTGACAGCTGAAAGAGACGCGTCCATTCAGACACACCTCCTGACCCGTGTCAAGAAATTTCACCCTTGTCATTGCAAGGAATAGTCCTTTGATTTTCACTCGCGTTGCACATGTCTATGTTATTGACATAACAAAACACTCAAAAGTTACATGTTAATGTAGTCTTATATTACGAGTCCGAAATGTAAAAAAAAAAAAAAAGTAGAGTGGTTAAGGCGTGGGTTCACAGAAAATGTCAATTTGATCTTGGTTGTTTGCTCTGTGCCACCTCACAGCTTTAGATCCTGAGCTAATGTTAGTGGAGTTATGTTGGTGTAAAGTTCCCACTATGTCCGTGTGGGTTTCTTCTGGATTCTCTGGGTTTCTTCCCGCTGTCCAAAAAAAAACAAAAAAACGTTCTTGTAAATGGATTAGCTGTGTCAATTGTCCAGGTGTCAGTAAGTGAATGAATGGTGTCAGCCTGGTGATAATGGTGTGATGGACTGGTGTCCCATCCAGGGTGTATTTCCACCTCACATCCGTTGCTCAGGGACATCCTCCAGGTGCACCAAAACACCAACAAGGATAAAATAGCTGCTGAAAATGGATGAACGGATGCGGGATGTCTTTCCCACCTCCTTTTATTTATATCTGTAGAATTTGCATCAGTTTAAGACTCTCAAACGTGTCACATTTCCATTCGAACGAACGATTCAGAGTCATTCAAAAGAATCGGTTCACAAGAACGATTTAAAAAAAAAAAAAAAAAAAAAAAAAAGCTCAGCAGAGGTTAAAAACGAGGTTTGCGGTGTTTTTTTCTTTGTGTAGCCTGTAGAGAGGTTGCTATGTTATTGGCTGTTGCACTCCCGTTGAACCGGACTGCTGGATGCCATTGGTTTCGCTTCACGTCAGTCTCCTGCGCGCACTCGCCGTGCCCTGTGAACGCGCGCGGACGACGTGTGCGCGCAGACAGCGTGCCCGACCGGAGTCTGTCTGGAGTCTGTCTGAAACAAACTGAGCACAAATGTCGCTGCTGGGACTTTCGGGGAGACTCGGCGGAACTTTAGAAATACGCAAGAGCCGACAGCAAGCGCAGACTTTTCAAGTCTCTGAGGCCAGTTTGCACTGTAGCGCACTGAAAACTTTTATTTTTCTAAAAACATCCGTGACGTTTCTTTCATCAGACAGTTCACTTAAAGCACAGGTAAGGAGCACGGTTATGGCGCCTGGCCGTGTTTAACGTTAAAGCTGCAATGGTGTTTAGGAAAAACAATAACACCACAAATGCACAATGTGTCCGTTATAACAGTGTTATTACTGTAGGCTGTTACGACAATTTCACGTTAACGTATGGACGCGTTGCGGCACGGTTGCGTTGCGGTACGGATGCGTTGCTTGGTAACGTGGTCACGGAGCACTTTTGAACTTCAACGGACAAACGCTCGAAGCCCGCCCTCTTTGAAGCGCGCGACCACCTTTTGTCCTTTCTAATGCGGCATACAGGTGACGACGCACCTGCCGTCACGTGACCGCAATTAGTCACTCCTTCATCTCTCTCTCTCTCTCTCTCTCTCTCTCTCTCTCTATATATATATATATATCCCTTTACTTAAAAATGCATAACTCTCGCGTTCACTCGAAACCTTAATAATACTGTGGAATTAAACATGGCCGCCCCGATTGGTTGCGATGGCAACAGTAGCATGTTGGTCAAGCAGAAATCCACGCCCCCTTTTAGACTTCGTTTGAAGTATTTACGCGGCTTTAATTGAACGGAACGTCTGTTTTTGCCCAACATTACAGTCAAAATACTATTTAGCCTACTAGCATGCTATCACCTCGCTGTTACTAGCACGCTATCACCTTACCGTTACTAGCATTCAATCGCCTCGCTGTTACTAGCATGCTATCACCTCGGCTCTTATTACTGATTACGTCTGTGGAATTCTGGCTTCTGATTGGTCAGACGATCTCCATAACAGCATCTCGTTAACATTTCATCTACGGCGAAGGCTAGGCTAATGGAAGGAGTCTCCACTGTCAGTTTACACATTTTCCCCTTTCGAAACAATTCATTAAATCACACCAAAAAACTTCAATCTAAATCATTCTCAGAGAATTTCCACATTTCAAGCTGGAAAACAATGCTAACTTATGATAAAACGTCCTTTTATTTTTTGCTAGCTTGGTAGCTAACGCACTGCTTTTTGAACACTTTTTTAAAAAAATATTAAACGATAAAAGCCCTGATTTGAATAAATACGTAGTATCTTGTGTGTTTATGGACAGTCGGAGTGGTCAAGGATTGTGGGCTGTGTTAAAAAAAACTGAATACTAACTTTCCCTTCGTAGGGAGCATGATGAAGGTAGCATTAATAACGTCCGAGCGTGAGATCTTGCCAGTTTTCAAGCTTGTTGTTTACTTGTTACTGAAGAACGATGTGTGGAAGTCGTCCAGTTTTCGGTCGAAATTGTTCGCTTTGTTCTTCTTCGAGTCCGGCCACTAGATAGGGCACGAGGGAGGGGCTTTACACATTCTCCTTGTCAAACAAAGAGCCATGAGAATACAGCGCGTACATCATGAATTCGAACCGAAATGAAATCTCAGCGGCGTGGCCTACACACTGGACTCCCATAGGTCCAAACTCGGCTTGATTGACAGCGCCTACAAGTCCCGCCTCCTGCCACATTCTCTATCTCGTCAATTCTCACGTAAGAGAGCCATAAACCCCAGAGCAGATGTTTATTACCTTTTCCTCCACAGCGCTGTTCCGGATTCTGATTGGTCGGGAGTCGTTTTCCACGTTCCGCGCGGAACACGCGATGCCGTTTCCATGGTGACGGCGGTGCACAGGGGGATTCGTACGCTGGAATGTTCCGTAGATAAAACGATGACCGTGAGGAGATTTTCTGTTTATTCTATTTAACATTTCTACAGAAGGAGTCTCCAGCGCTCGCTATGTGACAGACTGGACATGTTGTTGTTGTTGTTGTTGTGGTAGTGAAGGTGTTTTTATTGAAGCGAGAACAGGAATAAACTTGCGTGAGTTGTTGCTGATTCGCTGTGCTGGAAGAGGAATAATAATAATAATAAAAACGTGGAGATCAGTCCAATCTGGCAACCCGGGTTATTTCTGTTGGCTATGTCAGGAGGCGCTGTGAGTGTGTCTGAAATTTGCTGCTTCATGGAAGAGTGTGTGTGTGTGTGTGTGTGAGAGAGAGAGAGAGAAGGCCTCGCCACTCACCAGCGAATCAAACCCCATTTTAATAAAATAAAACACAAACATTTCGCTCAAGCAGTCGAAAGATTTTAACGTGTTCGTTTTTCAAACGCAGGACGCTACAGGTTTCTGCTCGAGACGTTTCCACACGAATCTCCAAAATAAAACTGCGCTGTTTGCGTTAGCGCTTTTGAATGATGTCGTAGTTGTAATTTGTTCTGCGAACAAGCACAGAAATTTACCGATTTTTAAAAAAAAAAATGTTTATCATTATGCGCCAAAGAAAAATGAAATTTAGCGCCGATTTCGGGGCTGAACTCGTCGTGCGATAAAGCTTCCTCGCTTCTCGGGGATTTTACGGCTCATCTTTTAGAAATATAAAGCTAGTCAGCGATCGTTTAGCCGCGTAGCTGATGATTAAGGGATAGATTTGACACAATAAACGTTTTATGATATATAATAATAGCAGGTGGTGGAAACACTCCTGCAGACGCTATCTAATAATCCTGCTCTCTATTCTTCGCAAACGGCCTCATTCTCACGATTTAGACTAGAAATGCCGGCGGAGTATCAGCTACGCGTGAAAGCCCGCTCGTCTTAACGCAGCATTCGCTCTGCGGTTATTATACCAAAGACATAAAAATACCACACCATCCCATGTTTATTGCAGCATCTTATTTTCTCTCTCTCTCCCTCTGTGTGTGTGTGTGTGTGTGTGTGTGTGTGTGTGTGTGGTGTTCTGTCATCCCCTCGCAAGACCCCGCTGTCCTCAGATGCCCTTAAATCTACACATTTCCCGCTGTCTATAGAAGGGAAAAAAAAGTTTTTTTTCTTTTCTCTTTAAGTGTTTCAATTCTCCTTTACGTTTTAAGGATTAAAATAAATAAATAAATGATGATTTTTGAACACAGAAATATTTTTTGGCAGTTAAACATTGCGTAATTGCAATCTGCACAAAATCCATTGTTTTTTTTGTTTTTTTTTTATTGTATTTTTATTATTTTTAGCTGCTGATGCTTTTTTTATTTTTTTTTAATTTAATTAATTTATTTAATTTATTAATTTTTTTTCTCAGTAGATCTGGAAACTCAAATGATGTTTAGCTTTTTATACAAACATTGCAAGATTTGGAATGTTTATTTATTTATTTTTAAATATTCAGGGTCTTACGACTTAAATATCCGCCATTTTGTTGACCTCCCCCCCCCACTCATTTTACGGATTTTTTTTTCGTAATAACGTTTCGACGCAAAGAAAACACAAAAACTATGCATTAATAAAAAACATCAAAAATATACAGATCACACACACACACACGAACGTTGGGGACTTCACAATGTTTATTAACATTTGCAATAAAAGCAGAAGCGTTTTGTCTGCACTTTGAAAAAAAGAAAAAAGAGGAGAAAAAGCAGAGCAGCCGTGTCACAGAAAGTGAAAAATCTCCTCAGCGTCTGGAGCAGTAGACGACTAGCAGCGCGTTCGGCTGCTAATTAGCTTTTATTACTTTTTGTTTTTTCCGTCACAGTAAAACCTTTTGCTTTTTTTCTCTGTTTTTTAGCAGCTGCAGGAATATTTTACACACAGATTCAGCCGCAACTCAGTGTGTGTGTGTGTGTGTGTGTGTGTGTGAGTTACACATTATTTACACAGTTTAGTGTTTGTCGAATTTACGATCACCAAATTAGAATGTAATAATATTAATAAATCTAAAGTTTTTCAGCATTTTCATTTAAAAAATTTGCATGAAGATATTTAATTGAAGAAGTTATATGTGTATGTGGAAATTATTTTCATATATAAACACTCTCATCAGATGTGTGTGACCTTTATTTATTTATTTATTTATCTATCTATCTATGTATCTATTTCTTTCTTTATTTTATGTCTTTATTTCTTTCCTTTATTTATTTATTTATTTTATTTCCTAGGCTCGCTGACGGTAAGCAGAAGAAAGTTCTCTGCAGCCGATTTAGCGCTTTAGCTTGTTACTCAGAGTCGAGGCGTCGCGCACGCAACACAAATCCAACACAAACTCGACAAATATATATGAATTAAAACACAAACTTTACGTCTATCGCAGAAAAAAACCCACGAAATTATTTGACGCACAAGGCTACAAGACCGGCGAAGCGGGTTTATGTTTAATTCTCGCTTTAAAACCTTTCCCATAAAGAACCTCTGCGAATTTTTAATCCACACCATTCAGACTGCTTAGCTAGAGCTAGCTCCAAAGCCACGCCCACTCAACCAAGAGGCGGAGCTCGAGTCGTAGTCTGTAGCTACAGAGTGATGTTTTCTATATGGTACAGTGGCTCTGCTCAGTTCTGGACTCTGATTGGTCAGAAGATAAAACTTTTTTTTTTTTGGCTAAGCTTCAAACTACGGAGAGGAGACTATATGGAAAATTTCATGGAGATTTTTTTAGTTTTGAATTTATTTATTTGTTTGTTTGTTTGTTTATTTATTTATTTGTGAAAATGCAATGTGGTTTAACTTTAGCGCCGTGTGAGTGCAGTTTTTAAGTTTATAAAAATAATCAACAGGAAACGATTTTTTTTTCCCCCCCGTGCTGTGCTGAACCGCATGACGTGTCCACAAAGTGGGCGGAGCTTAAAGCCTTCATCATATCTGTTTCAGATAAGTTTCAGATAATGTAAAGGACAAAAGGAGTGAGAAGTAAGATGGTTTTTTTTTTCTCCTGCTAGGTTTTGATTTGTTTTTTTTTTTTTATTTCCAAAGTTTAAGAGAAGGAACATGAGACTGAAACGACATAAAAAAAAAAAAACCTGCATAAAGAGCCGAATTTTCATTTATTTCCATGTTGAAGTGAAGTGTTTAACCATCAAAAATCTGTGGAAGCAAAATAAAGATTTATTAATTCATTCATTCATTTTTTTAAAATGATTTATTTATTATTGTTTTTTATATGTTTATTGATTTATTATTTATTTGTTTGTTTGTTTATTTAAAATACATCTCTATTTTTTTTTCCCCGAATATTGTGAGTCGTTTATGTTTTTGTTTTCTTTAAATGCAGATTTTTAACGATGCTTAAATATCAGATGGAGAATGGAAAAGCTCCGAACGAGTTCGATCAGATAATCAGCAGCGACCGATCGTGATAAAGAGCCTTACTTTCTTCTACAACGTCGTCAGATCCCTTCGAGAAAATAACAAAACAAACCGTTCAGTTCCCTCGTCTTCACCCTGATTATATTCCAGCCCTGTTTATTCCCTTCTCCTTCACTTCCTTGTTCTCCGGTAAGAACGGGAAAGGAAAACGAGAACGAGGAAATAAACAGCAGTTCGAAATAAAAAATAAATAAATAAATAAAAAAAGAAAGAAAGAAAATCAGAAGAAAAAAATGAGCAAATTATTCTCTTATTTATTTATTTATTTATTTATTTATTTATTTATTTAATTGTTTAATTATTTAATTTTATTTTTCCTACAAATTTCTTCTGGTTACATTTATAGCACCTTTAATTTGCTCCGATTTTTTTTTTTTTCTTCAAATAACGAAATATCTTATAGCTAGGTGCTGTGTATATGTTTATTTATTTCTGTTCAGTTTTGTTTAAGTTTTTCAGAAAAAACCTGTTACATGCTTTTAGCTTTTAGCCTTTTTTTTAAGGCAGATTGTCATCTTTAATGAGCTTTAATTTCTTTTAATCTTTTAATTCAATCATAATCATGTAATTAACTGATCAGCGTTTGGATTTGGAAGTTTATGATTTTTATTTTTTATTTTTTGGAGGCTGTAGGTGGGTTCTTCATTAAAAAAAAAAAAGGATCGTTCTTATTTTTCAGCGACGAGTCTGGAGTTTTTTTTCCTTGCCGACTGCCGAATTTATTTATTCCTTATTAAATGAATTCATAAAGCTTGTTCAAAACTTTCTATTCCATTATTTATTCCTTTAGTTTTTTTTTTTTAGAACTTTTGTTCAAGTCTCTCCAGTTGGTGAAAAAGCTCCGTGTTTTGTCTCTTTGTGATTTTGTGATGCGAGAAGCTGCTGTGTGTGATATTAAAACCCTGCAAAGAAAAGGGTTGCCAATAAGTGTGTGTGTGTGTGTGTGTGTGTGAGGGGGGAATTTCGTCTAGCTCATTGTCCAGTACGTGGCTGCTTCACTGACTCAGGTACACACTGTTCCAGAAGATTCTTCGCTCTCTCGAGTTTCCCATTAGCCATGAAATCTAAATCAGTCCTCTTTCCTCTCTTCAGCTTTACTGCTGCTGTGAAGATGCCTTCAGTATTTATAACTACACAACTTTCAACATTTCACCACATAACTATAATCCTATATCCTGTTCGGGAATCTGTTTCCTGCTTTTTATCCGTCTAATGTTGTGGGATAAACACGGAACAAATTAGTTTCCGTTCTCACTTATGTTATAGCAGCTATAAACATCCAGTCCTTCACTGCTTTATCTCTGACTGTTGCACAGCGCTGACACTGGAGACTCCTTCCTTCAGTGGTAAAGAACTGAGGGCAAGAAGCCGTTATTATCTCCACACATGCGTTACAGCACAGTGAAATTCTTTTCTTCGCATATCCTAGATGAGGAAGTTGGGGTCAGAGCACAGGGGCAGCTATGATACTGGAGCAAAGAGGGTTAAGGGCCTTGCTTATTTGCCCAACAGTGGTGCGTGGTGGTGCTGGGGCTTGAACCCTGATCCTCTGATCAACAACCCTTAACCACTTGAGCCACCAATACAGAAACATCTCCTTACAAGAGAAGCTTTACCACAGCAAAATTCTAAGTTTTTTTTACTATAGAAAGAATGGCTGTGTCTTAATCAGCTCCCTAGTTCACTAGTCAGGGTGCGGATCAGGGAGTCGGCCATTTCGAGTTCTGTCTCAAGTGGAACGTTTGCTCACTAGAAAGAAACACAAAAACAAGGGACCCTGTTAACAATGCTCTTTATGTTCCCTTGCTGGAAATCTGGACACCATATTTGGGTTGAAAATCAAGAGCTGACTGAGACGCACCTGATCTGATAGAATATTGAAAATGGAAAATAAATAAAAGCACCTTCAGACCTGGACCTTCACTTGCACCAGTCACCAATCTTAGCATTTTCTTTTCCTTTGGACTCCCTTTGATCTACACTTGGGTATAGCTCAAGGTTGATGACGAAGGAAGAACTGGTTGGGAATCTCCTTTATGATGCCGGTAATTTCCTGTAATTTACTAAACTAAAATGGAATCTTAGAAAAGCAGAGATCCTCATAACTCCACCAACTCAGGGACGAGGTGAAATTGTTTACAAAGCTTTATAGCGGCACAACAGGAAAACCTTCACAAAATCATCAGATCACAGCCATACCAAAGTTACCATGGCTTTTATTTTCTCTGCATGTATTACATCAGAAAGTGTGATAGCTGCCTTGAGCGTCTCGGAAGGCACTGCTACATGCTGGTAAGGTGTAGCACAACTCCTTACAAGTCCAGGGTCCCTGGTTTGGTCCTGGATGTCCCTCCTGTATCTGTGTTCTTCAGTTTCTCATCACTTCCCAAAACCATCCTTATGCTGCTATCTAACTTTGCTAACATGACGGGGTAGTAGAAGTTCTTCTGAACTATCTTTTTTGAACTGTTGCTCATGCTGCATCACATGGCTTGGATTGTTTGTTTGATGGCATTTTGATTGAGAAGTTCCTCCTGCCCAGCGATCCCTGCCACTTATGCTGCCTTGAACCCCCACTAACGGTAACTGTGGCATCACTGCAATCTCCTGCTGATAGCATGAAGGCTTTTCTGTGGGGCCTCTAGAAAGCTTTGTAGACTATCTTAACTCAAAATCGGCCCAGAGTTGGCGGAGATCTGAGGATGGTGGGAGGATGAGTGTTTAAAAGTGTCTGAGGCTGAGCAATAGACCGGAATATCATCCAGGGGGTATCCTTACCTTCCACCCAGCATTCCTTATTGGCATTCCTTCTAGTTTCAACCCTGACTACGATCTTTAGTGCTCAGACCTGAAGATAAACACATGCACAAATCAACAAAATCATTTAGACCTTGCCCTGATAGTTAGACCGTATTCTTTTGGCACCGGTGACCAAATTGCGAAGGTACCCAGATTTGTCCTGCTGTATTTCATCATTCTGTCTCTCTGGATATATTAGTTATCTAAGTCTCATTTTTATTCTGACGTTCCTCTGAAGAAGTCTTTAGAGGATGGAAGCGCTTCCGTGCCCCAGGGAGTCCTTTCTTCCTTGCTGCTTGTCTTGCACGATGGCTTGAAGGCGACTCTTCACGTCTCTCTCTCTACCTTTCAGGCTTCCCACCGAGGACGCATGTCTCAGGATGTGTTTTGGCAAGCGTAGTCCTTGAAATACGTGCATTGCTCCACAAAACACAGCGGCATCCAGGGAAAACACCCCGGGGTGCAGATTTCACTGCCTGGGCGAGCCTTACCTTTTACCCCTCACCACGCAAGGCTCATGTGTCAGTACGCTAACATGCAATTCTAATTATGAAACTAGCTTCACTAATATAACAAGATGCTCAGCCGGGGAGAGGTTTTTCTGATTTGTGCTCTCTTTAGAAAACCCAGAGAGGCATACCTATGAATTTAAGGTGAGCAGATTTCTCATTCAGACGAAAAAAAAAATCCTCTCCCGTTTATTCATCTTTCAGACAAACAAATAGACGAGTAAGGAATAAAAAGGGTTTTATTCTATTTTAGTGATTCTTTCTTTCTCGTTGTTTGTATCTGTGTATTCATCATAAGTTAAGTTGCATCTCTATATTTGTGCTCTTCAAGTCAGTTGCTCTTGAAACAAGTCACTTATGCAGCAGTATACAAGTCATGTATGCAGTAGCTATAAATACTGCTCAGGAATGAGGAGAAGTTTGTTTCAGGAGCAGCGTGACATGGCTGAACAACCTGTTTGCCTGTTAGACGGGAGATTTCACTTCCTGCCTTCACCTTCCCCAGTTCACGACGGCGCAAATTAGAGCCGAACATGACATCGGGTTCCACTGAGTCCACATTCTGCTCATCAACCACTTATTTCTCTGCTGCTTCCTGTTCCTCTGCTCTGCTCTTTACGGTTCTACACACTGTTCAACTTCCTGTTTACGGTTCTACACACTATTCAACTTCCTGTTTACGGTTCTGCACACTGTTCAACTTCCTGTTTACGGTTCTACACACTAACCAACATCCTGTTTACGGTTCTACACACTATTCAACTTCCTGTTTACGATTCTACACACTAACCAACATCCTGTTTACGGTTCTACACACTGTTCAACTTCCTGTTTACGGTTCTACACACTATTCAACATCCTGTTTACGGTTCTATACACTAACCAACATCCTGTTTACGGTTCTGCACACTGTTCAACTTCCTGTTTACGATTCTACACACTATTCAACTTCCTGTTTACGGTTCTACACACTAACCAACATCCTGTTTACGGTTCTATACACTAACCAACATCCTGTTTACGGTTCTACACACTGTTCAACTTCCTGTTTACGATTCTACACACTATTCAACTTCCTGTTTACGGTTCTACACACTAACCAACATCCTGTTTACGGTTCTATACACTAACCAACATCCTGTTTACGGTTCTACACACTGTTCAACTTCCTGTTTACGATTCTACACACTATTCAACTTCCTGTTTACGGTTCTACACACTAACCAACATCCTGTTTACGGTTCTATACACTAACCAACATCCTGTTTACGGTTCTACACACTGTTCAACTTCCTGTTTACGATTCTACACACTATTCAACTTCCTGTTTACGGTTCTACACACTAACCAACATCCTGTTTACGGTTCTACACACTGTTCAACTTCCTGTTTACGATTCTACACACTATTCAACTTCCTGTTTACGGTTCTACACACTGTTCAACTTCCTGTTTACGGTTCTACACACTATTCAACTTACTGTTTACGGTTCTACACACTATTCAACTTCCTGTTTGTGGTTCTACACACTAACCAACATCCTGTTTACGGTTCTACACACTGTTCAACTTCCTGTTTACGATTCTACACACTATTCAACTTCCTGTTTATGGTTCTACACACTAACCAACATCCTGTTTATGGTTCTACACACTATTCAACTTCCTGTTTACGGTTCTACACACTGTTCAACTTCCTGTTTACGGTTCTACACACTATTCAACTTCCTGTTTACGGTTCTACACACTATTCAACTTCCTGTTTGTGGTTCTACACACTAACCAACATCCTGTTTATGGTTCTACACACTGTTCAACATCCTGTTTATGGTTCTACACACTATTCAACTTCCTGTTTACGGTTCTACACACTAACCAACATCCTGTTTATGGTTCTACACACTGTTCAACTTCCTGTTTTTGGTACCACACCCTAATCATTTTCCTGTTTGTGATTCTATACACTAATCACCTTCCTGTTTACGGTTCTGCACACTAAGCAACTTCCTGTTTGTGGTTCTACACACTATTCAACATCCTCTTTGTGGTTCTAGACACTAAACAACTTCCTGTTTGTGGTTTTACACACTCAACCGCCTGTTTGCATTCATTTTGTTATCTCTCTCTCTCTCTGTCTCGCCCTCTTTTCCAAAATTACTGCTGTCTATTATCAGCTTGGCAATAACTCTAGAGCATAACCATGTAATAAATATGTAATAAATATTCTTACTCCTGGTAATATTTACACGGCTCTTTCAATGTGTCCTCTTTCCTTGTCTTCCTTTCTATCCTTCGTATTCTCTCTCTCTCTCTCTCTCTCTCTCTCCCCTGTATTCTCCTTGCTTTTCTTCTCCTTCTTTAATGTCTACCACTGGTTGAAGATTTTTCTGAAAAACTTTTTTTTCCCCCTAGCTGAACTGTGATCCTCCGCAGTGGTCGGATTTCTTTGCTCACGTGCAGGTGCAGTTTAACGCTGCAGTCAGTCGGCTCTGTCTGTCCCGAGAGAGAGAGCTGTGAGATCTGCAGCACATTCCAGCGACTTAACACACGTCTCTTTAAGGCATTAACGCAGTGTCCAGTGTGGAGAACAGGTGTGAGAGAGGAACCGAGAGTGATGAAAGTCGCGTACTGAAACACTGACACACACACACACACACACACACACACAATATCAATTTCATGTTCCAGCACACACAGCGTCAGGTTCCTAGCGAGCGCGGCCTGGGGGCGGGGTCAGAGTTATCAGCTATCAATTAGAGCCTGAAGAGGATTAACCCCCAGCCAGACAGATAGCAGAGGTCACCTCAGTACTCCATCACTCATCTGTCGCTACTTTCCCTCCTTTAACCAAACCCGAGCTGTAACCTCATCTAGAGGAACGTAAGGACACGTGGAGGAGCGGCGGAGAACCGACACCCAGCAGAAGAGTCAAAACACATCATCTCGTTTCTATAGTAACAGCTTGTGCGTGTGCAGCTCCACGGAAACAGGTTGTGTGATCGGTGTTGTTTATGGAGCTTCTGTGGGAGGAGTCTCCAGCGTCTCTGCTTTTTCACTCTGTAACCATGAGAAAGTTTCTCAATCTGCCAGAGGAAGTGAGGGAGTCACTCCATCACTTTATCAATCCATCCCTCCATCACTTTATCAATCCATCACTCTATCTGTCCAACACTCTAACACTCCATCAATCCCTCACTCTATCAATCCATCGTTCCATCAATCTATCAATCCATTACTCTATTACTCCATCAATCCCTCACTCTATCAATCCATCGCTCCATCAATCTATCACTCTATCAATCCATTACTCTATTACTCCATCAATCCCTCACTCTATCAATCCATCGCTCCATCAATCTATCACTCTATCAATCCATTACTCTATTACTCCATCAATCCCTCACTCTATCAATCTATCAATCCATCACTCTATTAATCCATCAATCCATTACTCTATTACTCCATCCATCACTGTATCACTCCCTCAGTCCATTACCCTATCACTCCATCTGTCTATCAATCCATCACTCAAACACTCCATCACACTATCAATCCATTCCTCCATCACTCAAACACTCCATCACCCTATCAATCCATTCCTCCATCACTCAAACACTCCATCACCCTATCAATCCATTCCTCCATCACTCAAACACTCCATCACCCTATCAATCCATTCCTCCATGACTCAAACACTCCATCACCCTATCAATCCATTCCTCCATCACTCAAACACTCCATCACACTATCAATCCACCAATCAATTCCTCCACTACACTATAATTCATGACTCTATCACTCCATTCCTCCATCACTCTATCAATCCATCACTGTAGCACTCTATCACCCCATCACTTCATCACTCTATTAATCCATCACTCTATCAATCCATCGCTCCCTCACTTCCTCACTCCATCACTGCCTCACTCCTTCTCTTCCTCACTTTATCACTCTATTAATCCATCACTTTATCAGTGCATCAATCCCTCACTTCTTCACTCTGGTGTTGATTATTTTCCTGATGCAGCAGGTTTCTCTCACGTCCTCTCTTCCATGCCCAGTCTATTTCTGTTCATCTTCTGGTGTTGAGTAGTAAAGTTTCTTTCTTCTTTTCTGCCTTGCATCCCTTTTCTTTCTTTCTTTCTTTCTTTCTTTCTTTCTTTCTTTCTTTCTTTCTTTCTTTCTTTCTTTCTTTCTTTCTTTCTTTCTTTCTTTCTTTCTTTCTTTCTTTCTTTCTCCTTCCTTCCTTCTTTTTTTCCAGTGAGATTTATTGATAACTGATATGGGGGTCCTTCCTGTCGTCTTCCTCTGTGTTATCCTCTGACAGGAGAGTAATAATAATAATAATAATAATAATAAAAAAAAAAAAAGATCCTTACTTTATCCCACTCTTCCTCACGCAGCGTTCCCCTCGGCCGTAACAGGAAATCCCACTCGCCGTTTAATTGTGCGAGTGTGTAACACACATCCACTCGGGGGTGGGGGGTGTATTCTCCTCTGTGTGTGTGTGTGTGTTTAATAAAGACGACGGTACACACTTTCACACTTTCATTAAGCAGCTGCTCCAGGCAAACACACAGCTTTATCAATCACCACAAAAACCCAGCGACACAAACCCCAGCTTTTTTATCAACAAGAACATTTCGAAAACGATCTGAATCAATCGAGAAAAAAATTCAGCTGTGTGTGTAATTCTCCACTACAGACAAAAAAATGTGAAGTTCTTCCCTTCTTTCTTTCGTCTGTTGTTTAGTTTTCCAGAAGCGTCGCAAGCTTTTGGGGGTAAATAATAATTAAGCGATGAATAATGAATGATTTCTCACAACCCAAGCGATGTTCGCTTTTATCTTCCGATTGATCCGACGACGTGATTCGGCTGCGACAGCAGCTTCAGAACCCAGCTGAAAGCATCAGGTGTGTGTGTGTGTGTGTGTCTGTTACTGTTTTATTCCTCTCACAGCACAGCAACGTTCCATTCATGACTCAGTAAAGAGCAGTACTTTTTATCCCTTTAGTGATACATCTTGTGGCACAGCTGGGAAAGAAGTGTGAAACGCAGCCTGTCGTGTTAGTGAGAAACCCAGAAAAACCTGAACTTCTGGAGATGTGTGTGTGGGAGAATCCAACCGTCCAGCCCGATCTCTGACACTGGAGATTGAACTTTGAGATCTTCAGACTCTTTTAGCGAGGGATTGCCAGTTCCACTGATTCGAACAGAATCCTGGATGCTGATTGGACAGCAGGTCTGACAGTAGCGTTAATGAAAGGAGTCTCAAGCTACTTTATAGCTGCTGTAACCTAAGCGAACTTGTTTTTTTTCTATAAGAGCAAATCTGGCTTTGATATCCTTCGCCAGGTCACACACGTTCTCGACGAGTTCCTGTCATTAATATTAGGTCTATGAGGCGGGTGTTACAGAATGTCGCCCAAGCGATCACGAACCTTATGACATCATAGTGCTGTTTTTTAACTGAAAAGCGTGGTAGCGAGCAGCTGAACTCCTGATACCTAGACGGGTTTAATCAGAGGGAAAGGGAAGAGAATTGAAGATGTTAATGATTTTCCATTTACTCTCTGTCTCTCTCTCTGTGTCACACACACACACACACACACACACACACAGAGGCTTGGAGTTTGGTTTTCATGAGGATTGTGAGGGACATTTGGGTGTGTTTGCCGTGTCCATCGTGCGTGTCTGTTTAAACACACGTTCCATAATCAAGGACGGAGCTTTTGGCTTAGGAAGGCCCCAGGTGGTGTTTGTGTGTGTGTGTGTGTGTGAAATGTCAGCGGAAGCTCGTCTCAGTGACCTGAATGGAAACAAAGAATAGCGGACACACAGCTCTGCCCTTTTCTCTTTGGCCCCGTTGCCCTCTGTAGCCTTTGATTAGCCGAGTAGGGAGCACTGACACCCCCCCTCCAACCTGACCCCCGCCACCACCACTGAACCACCCCACTGACCCCCACCACCACCACAACTGACCCCCACCACCACTCACCCCCTCCGGAGTGCGCACTTGCCCACCGGTGACCCCTCCTTCCGGAAACATCCACAGTGGGAAAGTGGAAATGTTGCACGAGGGCGTTCGGGACGCGACGCCGTGCACCTTGACCCGTCTAGACGCTTTTATTCGTTTCTGTCTATCCTAACCAAGCAGGTCAAGTGAACTCTGACCTTTTCATGCCACTTCTTTTTTTTATTATTTATTTTAATTTACTCGAAATTATTTCAAGATTATTCCATTAACATCTGGACGTGAAACTTTTTTTTTTTTTTTTTTTTTTTTTTTTTTTGTGAGGTTAAACCTATACTGAAAAACTCAAACTTTATTTTTTTATTTCAAAATTTTTCTACTTTTAAAAATGTAATCATTATATTTCCTTTCCTTCTTTATCGCTTTATTTTTGCTTTTTCTCTTGCAACTGGAATCCCGGAGGATGGTTTATTTCTTGCCCCGGTGTGATTGTGTAATTCCACGTTTCCTGTAAGTAACGCTTTGGCTCGCTGTCTTACATCACCTTCAACTGTCTGTGTATATTTTTACACCTGAATTTTACACCTGTTATAGTGGCACGTTTCCGGTACAAGTGCTTCAGCTCAGTGTAAATGTCTTGATTTCTTTTTAAAACGTAGACACATTTAGGTTCCTAGAAGCTGTTTAAGCTCCACGTTTCAAAACCGATTATTATTAAATAATATGTTTCATTAATTACATGAAAAACTAGCATAAATATCGTGTTATTATATCGTGAGCAAGAAGAGGAACTGGAGTTTAGAAAAGGAATATTTGTCAAACACATTTTGTTTATTTATTTATTTACTTATTTTTGATCGTTTTTATAATAATAATAAATATATTTAATATTTTTATATTTATTTACATAATTTTGAAAAAAATATTTTCCTATACAGCATCAATTTCTGTTTTTTAGATTGTTTTTTAAAAAAAAAAAAATCAGACATTAAGATTTTTCCGTTGCCTCAAAATGACTCCATCCAGATCTACGAATTTTAGAAAATTTATACAAAGGCAATTTTTAAAAATGATTTTTTTCCCCCTAAAATATAAAATTCTAAAATATTAAAAAAAGAAGAAAAAAAAAACAAAAACCCTGGTATTATAGTGAGTGCCTAATTTAAAGATTTTAAAATGTTTTAATGAGTCAAAGCTAAACAATAACCCAGCTCATGTATTGTTTCTATTTTTATGTCTTTGCTTAAATATTTTAACTTAGGCTCAAATTTTATTTCGCAATTTTAAAATAAACACATAAAATTAGAAATTTCTTAGAATTAGAAATTTGCTCTATTTTTTTTTAAGCCAGTTAAAACGACAAAAGCAGTCGGTTGCTAGGCGGCGAATCTTAGCGCCGCTTTTCGGAACACTGTGAGGTGTCTTTGTGGGACGTTAGTGAGAACGTGGGTTCTGTGGAGATGGTACCCTGAGTTCTTTCAGGTTCTGGAGTTGGGCCTTGTTATTTCCTCACTCTGAAACCCTCTCCTCTCCTAACGCGCTTCTTACAGCCGGTTCGAGAAAATGGCAGCCGCAATGCAACACTGCATGGCTCCACCCACTCCACCACCATTTCCCATCCCCACCTCTCCGTCTTCCATTACTTAAATTTTTTTTTTTTTTTATCAAACTAATCCAAATCACTCACTCTGATTGAGATTGTGAGTCCCTCCATTAATATCAGATGAAAATTAGACGTCTGCGATGAACTCTCTATCCATTTTTCCGTCCCTCCGTCCCAATACCAAGCTTTTTCATCCGGTTCGAAATCCCAGACACATGCCGTTGGTGTTGTAGCAAGAGTTAGCTGCTAATTGCTACTTAGTGGTGTTAAAAAAAATAGACAGAATTTCTAGCTCTGAGCCTCCGACCCTGTGGAACAACACTCAGATTGTTTTAGTCTTAGACTCAAAAATTCAGACTAACAGAAAGTGATTTGAGCCCCAAACAAAAGGTGGCGTGTAAATCCACTGAGGTATATGTGATTAGCGCTGAGGACTAAACCGCTAGTTACTCTCAGCATTTTGATTGATACAGTGTTCAATTTTTTAGAGTTCAATTTTTTTTCCTTCCTTCCTTCCAGCTCATTTTTTACGTTTACTCCGTCAATAAATCGAAGGTTTTAAATGTTTTGCTGCGGCTCTGATGGTTCCTATGGTTGATGTTGATGCTGACCTCAAACCTGAGGTAAATGTCTAAAATATCATCGATTTAGTTACCATTTTCTCTCTGTCTCTCCCCCTCTCTCTCTTTCGCTCTCTGTTTCAGTCCCACAGTTAAAATGAATTAAAAAGCTCAGCTTTTTTTCCTCTACACCAAATTGCTAGCATTTTTAGCATGTTTTTAAATTTCCTCCATCTTTTTTCTCCCTTTCCCCCCATGTTTTTTATATATACTACATAAACAAATCAACAAAGCTGGAGAGCCAGTCGCTAGCTGCTAGCTTTGGTTGATATTTTGGATTATCTGAGGTAAATATCTAAAAAATATATTCTTTATGATCAACTTTTTTCCCCTTTAAGCTAGCATTTTTCATTCTCTCTCTCTCTCTCTCTCTCTCTCTCTCTCTCTCTCTCTCTCTCTCTCTCTCTCTCTGAATCAATCCCACGGTTTCATTTAAGTAAATTAATAAGCTCATCTTTTTTTCTCTACACCTAATTGCTAGCATTTTAGCATGTTTTTCTATTGTGAATGATCTGTGCCTGGTTTCTTTTCCATTTCTTTAATCTTTGTTTTCTCTCTTTTTCACAGTTTGTTTTTATATTTAATACATAAACAAATCAACAAAGCTTGAGATACAGTTGCTAGCTGCTAGCTTTAGTTGATATATTAAGATTTTCTGAGGTAAAAATCTAAAAAATATTCCGTATTAGCAACTATTTCCCACTGTAATCTAACATTTTTCATCTCTCTCTATCTCTCTCTCTCTCTCTCTCTCTCTCTCTCTCTCTCTGTATCAATCCTACGGTTTCATTTTAAAGAATTAAAAATCCCCCCCCCAAACCAAACTGCTAGCATTTTCTAGCATGTTTTTATATTGTTAATGTTCTCCTTGTGCCTGGTTTGCTTTTCCATTTCCTCCATCTTTTTTTCCCTCTTTCTCACAGTTTTTTAAAAAGATATTTACTACGTAAACAAACCACCTACATCTCCCCAAGCTAGAGATACGGTCGCTAGCTGCTAGTTTTGGGTGATATTTTGGATAATCTGAGGTAAAAATCTAAAAAAAACTGTCCTTGATTAGCAACTACTTTACCCTTCAAGCTAGCATTTCATCTTTCTCTCTCTCTCTCTCTCTCTCTCTCTCTCTCTCTCTCTGTAATAATCTTACATTTTTATTTCAACAAATGAAACAAGTCACCTTTCCCCCCCTCTCTCCAAATCTCTAGTCACCTTTTGCTAACACAGTGACTGATATTGCTTTTGATTCCTGTTCTTTGACCCCCACTGACTCCGTTCCTCCATCTTTTTTTTTTTTATCCTTCCTCAAACATTTTTCACATTTCCTCCCTAAATAACTCCCAACACATCTCCTCTAGCTGTAGAACTAGTATCTAGCGGCTGGTATTTTGCTTGCGTTAGGTAAATATCGGCCTATTAGCCTTGATTAGCAACCAGCGTTCATCATTTTTCTCTTTAACAATCCCACGTTTCCATTCATACGGATTAAAGACGTTGTGTTAAGTCTCTTCCTAGACAAAAGTGCTAGTTGCTGCTAGCATTGCTACCTGATACTGTGACTCTCACATAATCTTTCATCTTTATGAAACTTTTTTCTTTCCTTCTCACACGTGTTTATGGCAAACACTTCAAAAAATAAATCGAGGATTTCTTTTTTCGCTCAAAATTGGTGTAGGTAGGTGCTGGTGTGTTGATAATGTGAGGTAAATAGCTAAAAATATCAGTGATTAGCATTTTATCTTACATCCATCATGTTTTCTCTCTCTCTCTCTCTCTCGCTCTCTCTCTCTCTCTCTCTGTTCCAATCTCACAAGTGTGTAAATGTGCTTTAAGTTTTTATCATTCCTTTACTCTTCCCTGTATCATTTCTTCATCCTCATCATCCTCTCTCCCTCGTCCTATCTTTCATAACCTCATTTTTTCCCTCAATATGGACAAAAACAACACACTGCAAATTACTGTGCACTGATTTAACAGTTTTTCCGGATCTTTCCATCATTCCATCTGCAGAAGTTACAAATTCTACAACCACTTCTCTACAACCAGAATTTTCATTCCTTTTCTCAGACACGTCCACTTAGTTAGTCGACTGAAGCTACGGCTTCTTTCATCTGATTATGATAAACACCAACACATTAGGACACGCTGCTGCGTTACTGCACGAAACATTGCTTTTTCTTTCTTTCTCTTTTCGAAACTCCGAATTTAAATGAAGGTGCAGTTAATATGTGGGAGCCACTCCTCCATTTTCGCTTCCCCTCAATCCCATAAGACGCTGTAGAGCCTCGGCTGCTTTGATTCGGGTGAAAGCTGCGACGGACGGCGTGAAGTTTCGTCTGGAAATCACCTGCGCAGAAAAACCACTGCATGCATAATTCATTCATTCATTCATCCTGGATTCATTTCCGTCCTGTGTGTTAACACATAACAGACTCCCATCCCTTTCTCTTCCACCCAGTGAGAAGATGATGAGATACAAAATATGTTCATAACGTGAACAGTAGAGTCAGATTCCACCTTCATGAAACGACGTAGCGTCACCTGGCTACGTCGTTTCATTTTTCGGCTAAAAAAGCCTGTTTTTCCGAAATGTTTCAACGTAAACGTCGGACAAAATCATTCCTTTGTTATTTTTATCATGTCACTCAGCTGCTTTATCCCCAACCCCCCCGTGTTTTTTAAATATCTAAACTGCAAAACTCTACTTTCAAAATAATTGGAACTATTTATTTATTTATTTATTTGGCTTTTCCTTCTCGCATTCTTTGATTAACGTCTGAATAAACGGCGGATACTCTGGGCTTCACGCAGCCGAGCGCCTCCTTTGTGACGTCACTTTCTTGAGTTTCAACAAACAGATCATTTGGTTAGACCAGCTGATGGGTCACACACTTTAATTCCAATACCGACTCCTCCCACTTCCTCGTTAGCGACTAATTAACCTCTTTGTCCGAGGCGGGTAAAGACGCCGCAGCTACGAGATGTTTTCTCGGCTGGGTGTGTCACTGAAGCGTGAATGACAGCTGAGATCTCTGCTTCCACGCCCAAATATGGTGTTCGCATATAAACAGGTAAAAAAGGAATAAAGATAAACAGGAAATCAACAGAAAATAAACAGGAAATCAACAGAAAATAAACAGGAAATCAACAAACAACACTGCCACCTCAAATAACTCTATACAACCAGAAGGTTACTGTGATATTAGAAAAATAATAATTCCTCGCACAGGAGTTAATATGACATGATCATGCTATAGTTTTGTGTGTGTGTGAGAGTGTGTGTGTGCTCGGACAGAGGGGATCTTCTCCACAATGAATCTGATTTCTTTTGTCCGCTGCACCGAGTCGACTTCTTAGGAGCCTCATACATGGGAGATCAAGAGTTGCCAAGGTGCTTAGTAGACACACACACACACACACACACACACACAGTCTCATTTCCTTTGGTTGTCAGAGTCCTGCTGTGGTTCCTCTGGAGGTCACTGACACGACCACTGGAGCTTTTCCCTTTTCCCAGTCGGTAAAAACTCCACCCCCTGCCCACAGTGTGTGTGTGTGTGTGTGTGTGTGTGTGTGTCTGTGTGTGCGCGAGAGAGATTAGATTTAAATATCTAGATATCCAGTCCTCTAGTTTAAATAACTAGTCCTCTAACCTAAACATCTAGTCTTAGATACACATACTAAGGGACTGACTGGATGTCTGAACTAAGCAACTGGTTGTGTCAACTAGTTTAGATATCTAGTCTACTCCCAAACTATCTATATCTAGTCCTCTAGTTGAGATAACTAGTCTATTACTTTTTAGAGAGTTAGGACACTAATCCAGGTTTAAATCTCTTTCTCACTAGTCCTCCAGTTCCCCAGTACTGTAAAGGGGTCTAGTTTATACCAGTCAGTAACTAGTCCTTATCTAGTCTTGTATAGATGTCTAGCAACTGGACAGTCTGCTAGTCTAGTGCTTTAAGTAAACCTGCTTAGATGTTTAGATGTGTAGTTGATACAACTAATCTTCCAGGTCAGACGTCTTGACCCTGAGAGTAGACAGCTGGTGACTTAGTCTAGATTTCGAGGCTAGTGAAGTACCGGGGCTTTAACTGCGCTCTTTACACAGGTGTGATAGATAACTAACCTCTAGTGCAGACTAAATGAGGCGTCTAAACTAGACGTCTAGACTAGTAGACATCTGCACCAGAGGCCTAGGTGACTGAATTCAGGTGAGCAGGTCAGCACGGTGATGTTCAGGCTGCCATTTTGTTTTGTAGTTTTGTGTGTGTGTGTGTGTGTGTGTGTGTGTGTGTGTGTGTTGAGACAGTGAACGTTCAGGAAGGTGAAAGTCACTGGACTCATCCTTCTCTTCCTCTTCCTCTGGCCTCGGCATTAACTTGTATTCTAACGAGATTAAACCCTATGTGTTTGGCTGGCCCCGTCTCCTCCTGCCGCTTTTTTGATCTGTGGCGCGTGATGCGGAGCTCCGGCTGTCCGAGCGGCGCTATGAAATCGGCCTGATGTCGTCCCTTTCTCTCCTCCGCCAGCGTCCCTCGCTCCGATTCCGACCGTGCATTCCAGGAAGCGTTTAGGGCACTCGCTGAAAAGGCTCAGTGGGGGAGTGTGTGTGTTATTGTATAGTTTGTGTGTGTGTGTGTGTGTAGTGTGTGTGTTGGGGGTTGTCCCGATCACCTACTCTTTTTATAAGGGAGTCAGACAAGCAGAGACATGGCGACACTCCTGCTCACTTTCAGTTACCTCACTTTGATCACAGAGTTTTGGAGAAGAAGAAAAAACACAACGAGACGTTCTGAGCCCCCGGGTTCGACTTTCCGCAAAGTTCAGTAAATAAATACGGAGCGAAACACGGCAGGGACGTGTGGGGACAACACCTGTGTTACTTTATTTATTTAATGAAAGGATAAAATGTACTTTTTATCCATTTATAGTTACCTGATGTAATTCTGGCCATAAAACAAGTTCCTGTTGTCAGTTACGTTGTAGCAGAAAACTGTCGCTCTCTCAGCGAGACAGATAGGAAGAGAGAGACAGACAGAGAGAGTGAGAGAAAGAAAGAGAGACATAAAGAGAGTAAGAGTGAGAGAGAGAGAGAGAGACAGGGAGCGAGAGAAAGAGAGGCAGACACACAGAGAGAGAGAAAGATATTGAGTGACAGAAAGAGAGATAGAGACTAAGCCCCTCCCTCTCTGAGCGCTTCTCGTGAAACACAGCTCTCCCACCGACGTTAACTAAACATCTCTTTACAGGAAACACGAGCTGTTACCATAGAAACCATAAGCGAGCGCATTAACATATCCTCCCCACACCTCCTGGCCAATCAGAGCGCGGAATTCAGCAGAGCCGTGCTGCAGCATTTGTATAACATTTGTCCAAAAGCATGTTCTTGTCACACAGTACGAGTGTGTTATACATTTCTGGCACATGGTAAACAGAACACACATCAGTATTCAGCCCACACACACACACACACACACACGCTGACAGAACTCCACGTCCGCGAGGACAGTTTAGCACGTCTGTTCTGAGCGCTTTCACTCTGACGGTGTTTACCGCGTGTCAAACACGTGAGACGTGAGTTATCTGACAAGACGTGCCCTTTAATGGCCAATTCCCTTCCCGTTCCTCCCTCAGCCCATTCCCAGCCATCAAAAGGACCGGGATTTCATTCTCTAGCTCCGTCGCAGCGATCAAACACGCCGCTATTTATAACCGCGACACCGTGCGGTCGAGCCAACAAGCGTGAAAAAGCCACAGAGCTAATAAGAGCTCACAAGGCGCTTAATGCTAGCTACACAATACACACATCATCATCATCACATTTCTCTTTACTCTTTGCTTGTATCTCGTTACCGTTTCTGTAATAACAGCAGGAAGGAGTCTCCAGTGTCAGAGGTAAAGATACAACACGTCATGGAAGAGGGGGAAGCGAAAACGTTAAATGTAACTAGAAACGGATAAAAAAAGTCACGCTTTAATCAACAGAACATTGTAATCGTCGGGAAAATGATGCTGTATAAGAGGAATAAAACAGCAACAACGTGAACTCTGTAGATCTTCATCATCATCATCATCATCGTGGTTGAATGAAACCTAATGAATTTTTGTTTGTTTGTTTTGAACAAGAGAAGCGCATGGTAATTCTATTTCCTGTGAATCATCGTTCCAGTGCTGGAGGTTTGCTGGATTTTGGATTTTGTGTGTGACAGTGTTAAACCGTGTGTATGTGTGTGTGTGTGTGAGTGAGTGACAGACAGAAAGATGGAGAGGGAAGCTGAGCTGGCAAGTGTGCTTTGCTGGAAAAGTGAAACACCTGCGGCCATGACAGGAGGTTTTGACCTTCATCTGGAGTCTTGCTCTCTTTCTCTCTCTTTCTCTTTTCCTCTTTATCTCTCTCTCTCTCTCACACACACACACACACGTCCGTATACGGGAGTCAGCTCTGTGCTCACACGCTGGCCGTGGTTTCCTAAAACGACTGGCTCGATAAAGGAAATGTAGATGAGGCATTCACACGTTCCCCTCGAACACGACACACAGGACAGGTGGACTTTCTCCACGCCGCCTTCTGACTCCGCACGTTCAACAGCCGACACAATGCTCACGTTTCCTAACTGCTGCGCTTTTCTTCCGCGCTCGTCCACTACTGGGGGAGAAATGCTGGGGGTTTTTTTCTTTCCCCCCCACATCCTGAAAACACTCAATCCTGCTTTTATTGCACACTCGTCAGCAGAGCAGCGTGTAGGACGCTTCATTAACATGCGGTTACAGGATTAACAGCCCCGTGCGAAAGTTTCTAATATTAACGTGTCTCTGTCTGAAAAAAAAAACAAAAAAACAGTGAACTAATTTTAAAGAAAATAATCAACCAAAATTAGATGAATAAACCATAAACAAACCAACAAACTAATGTTTTTTAAATAAATGAATCAATGTAAAACTAGAGATAGATAGATAGATAGATAGATAGATAGATAGATAGATAGATAGATAGATTGTTAACAAACCAAGTGTAACTATGCAAAACGTTAAAGAACATAAATAAAAGAGAGCCAGGTAAAAGAAAAAACACCTGTTGCTTTTGTCTTCTTTTGGTTTGCTGTTCCAATTTATTTGAATGATTAGGATTCAGTGTTGTGTTTTATTAGACTGAGATCATAATTCATGCAAACTGTACTTTTGTTTAGATGAGGTGTTTATGTGCGAATGGAGATGGGGTGTTTATTTGGGAATGGAAACAAGGAGTTTATGTGGAAATGTGAACAAGGTGTGGTTATATGGGAATGTAATCAAGGTGTTTATGTGGGAATGTAGGTGGTGTGTTTACTTGGAATCTTAGATGAAGTGTTTATTTGGGAATGTAGTCGAGGAGTTTCTGTCAGAATGTAGACGAATTGTTTATGTGGAAATGTATACAAGGAGTTTATGTCAGAATGTAGACGAGGTGTTTATGTCAGAATGTAGACGAGGTGTTTATGTGGGAATGTAGCCGAGGTGTTTTTGTGGGAATGTAGATGAGTTGTTTATGTCAGAATGTAGTTTAGGTGTTTATGTCAGAATGTGGACGAGGTGATTATGTGGGAATGTGGACGAGGTGTTTGTCAGAATGGAGATGAGGTGTTTATATCAGAATATAGATGAGGTGTTTGTGTCAGAATATAGACGAGGTGTTTATCTCAGAATGTAGACGAGGTGTTTGTCAGAATGTAGACTAGGTGTTTATGTCAGAATGTAGACGAGGTGTTTGTCAGAATGTAGACTAGGTGTATGTCAGAATGTGGACGAGGTGATTATGTGGGAATGTGGACGAGGTGTTTGTCAGAATGGAGATGAGGTGTTTATATCAGAATATAGATGAGGTGTTTGTGTCAGAATATAGACGAGGTGTTT
This sequence comes from Hemibagrus guttatus, assembly GCA_033459395.1. Taxonomy (NCBI): domain Eukaryota; kingdom Metazoa; phylum Chordata; class Actinopteri; order Siluriformes; family Bagridae; genus Hemibagrus; species Hemibagrus guttatus. The sequence goes on along the minus strand of JAUCMX010000005.1, from coordinate 1,638,382 downwards.
ATCTCAGAATGTAGACGAGGTGTTTGTCAGAATGTAGACTAGGTGTTTATGTCAGAATGTAGACGAGGTGTTTTGTCAGAATGTAGACTAGGTGTTTGTCAGAATGTAGATGATGTGTTTATGTCAGAATGTAGACGAGGTGTTTGTCAGAATGTAGACGAGGTGTTTATGTCAGAATATAGACGAGGTGTTTATCTCAGAATGTAGACGAGGTGTTTGTCAGAATGTAGACTAGGTGTTTATGTCAGAATGTAGACGAGGTGTTTGTCAGAATGTAGACGAGGTGTTTATGTCAGAATGTAGACTCGGTGTTTATGTGGAAATGTATACAAGGTGTTTGTCATAATGTATATAAGGTGTTTATGTGGGGACGTGGACGAGGTGTTTATGTCAGAATGTAGACAAGGTGTTTATATAGAAATCTAGACGAGGTGTTTATGTCAGAATGTAGTTTAGGTGTTTGTCAGAATGTGGACGAGGTGATTATGTGGGAATGTAGCCGAGGTGTTTTTGTGGGAATGTAGATGAGTTGTTTATATGGGAATGTAGACAAGGTGTTTATGTCAGAATGTAGTTTAGGTGTTTATATCAGAATGTAGTTGAGGTGTTTGTCAGAATGTGGACGAGGTGATTATGTGGGAATGTGGACGAGGTGTTTGTCAGAATGGAGATGAGGTGTTTATATCAGAATATAGATGAGGTGTTTGTGTCAGAATATAGACGAGGTGTTTATTCAGAATGTAGACGAGGTGTTTGTCAGAATGTAGACAGGTGTTTATGTCAGAATGTAGACGAGGTGTTTGTCAGAATGTAGACGAGGTGTTTATGTCAGAATGTAGACTAGGTGTTTATGTCAGAATGTAGACGAGGTGTTTGTCAGAATGTAGACGAGGTGTTTATGTAAATGTATACAAGGTGTTTGTCAGAATGTAGACAAGGTGTTTATGTGGGGACGTGGACAAGGTGTTTATGTGGAAATGTTTTTACAAGGTGTTTGTCAGAATGTAGACAAGGTGTTTATGTGGGAATGTAGACGAGGTGTTTATGTGGGAATGTAGAAAGGTGTTTATATAGAATGTAGACAAGGTGTTTGTCAGAATATAGTTGAGGTGTTTGTCAGAATGTGGACAAGGTGTTTGTCAGAATGTGGAGAGGTGTTTATGTGGGAATATAGACAAGGTGTTTATGTCAGAATGTAGTTGAGGTGTTTATGTCAGAATGTGGACGAGGTGTTTATGTCAGAATGTGGACGAGAGTTTATGTCAGAATGTGGACGAGGTGTTTGTCAGATTGTAAATTAGGTGTTTGTCATAATGTAAACGAGGTGTTTATGTCAGAATGTCGATGAGGTGTTTGTCAGAATGTAAACGAGTTGTTCATGTCAGAATGTAGATGAGGTGTTCATGTCAGAATGTAAGAGTGTTTTCAGAATGTAAGAGGTGTTTGTCAGAATGTAAATAGGTGTTTATGTCAGAATGTAAAGAGGTGTTTGTCAGAATGTAGTAGGTGTTTTGTCAGAATGTGACGAGGTGTTATGTGAATGTGACGAGGTGTTTGTCAGAATGGAGATGAGGTGTTTATATCAGAATATAGATGAGGTGTTTGTGTCAGAATATAGACGAGGTGTTTATCTCAGAATGTAGACGAGGTGTTTGTCAGAAAAAAAAAAAAAAAAAGGGGGGGGGGGGGGGGGGGGGGTTTATGTCAGAATGTAGACGAGGTGTTTATGTCAGAATGTAGACGAGGTGTTTATGTCAGAATGTAGACAAGGTGTTTATTCAGAATGTAGACGAGGTGTTTGTCAGAATGTAGACTAGGTGTTTATGTCAGAATGTAGACGAGGTGTTATGTCAGAATGTAGACGAGGTGTTTATGTCAGAATGTAGACTGGTGTTTATGTGGAAATGTATACAAGGTGTTTGTCATAATGTATATAAGGTGTTTATGTGGGGACGTGGACGAGGTGTTTATGTCAGAATGTAGACAAGGTGTTTATATAGAAATCTAGACGAGGTGTTTATGTCAGAATGTAGTTGAGGTGTTTGTCAGAATGTGGACGAGGTGATTATGTGGGAATGTAGACGAGGTGTTTTCAAAGTGGGAATGTAGATCGAGGTGTTTATGTGGGAATGTAGACAAGGTGTTTATGTCAGAATGTAGTTTAGGTGTTTATGTCAGAATGTAGTTGAGGTGTTTGTCAGAATGTGGACGAGGTGATTATGTGGGAATGTGGACGAGGTGTTTGTCAGAATGGAGATGAGGTGTTTATATCAGAATATAGATGAGGTGTTTGTGTCAGAATATAGACGAGGTGTTTATCTCAGAATGTAGACGAGGTGTTTGTCAGAATGTAGACTAGGTGTTTATGTCAGAATGTAGACGAGGTGTTTGTCAGAATGTAGACGAGGTGTTTATGTCAGAATGTAGACGAGGTGTTTATGTGGGAATGTAGACGAGGTGTTTGTCAGAATGTAGACGAGGTGTTTATGTGTAAATGTATACAAGGTGTTTGTCAGAATGTAGACAAGGTGTTTATGTGGGGACGTGGACAAGGTGTTTATGTCAGAATGTAGACAAGGTGTTTATATAGTAATCTAGGCGAGGTGTTTGTCAGAATGTAGACAAGGTGTTTATGTGGGAATGTAGACGAGGTGTTTATGTGGGAATGTAGAAGAGGTGTTTATATCAGAATGTAGACAAGGTGTTTGTCAGAATATAGTTGAGGTGTTTGTCAGAATGTGGACAAGGTGTTTGTCAGAATGTGGATGAGGTGTTTATGTGGGAATATAGACAAGGTGTTTATGTCAGAATGTAGTTGAGGTGTTTATGTTCAGAATGTGGACGAGGTGTTTATGTCAGAATGTGGACGCAGAGTTTATGTTCAGAATGTGGACGAGGTGTTTGTCAGATTGTAAATTAGGTGTTTGTCATAATGTAAACGAGGTGTTTATGTCAGAATGTCGATGAGGTGTTTGTCAGAATGTAAACGAGTTGTTCATGTCAGAATGTAGATGAGGTGTTCATGTCAGAATGTAAATGAAGTGTTTGTCAGAATGTAAATGAGGTGTTTGTCAGAATGTAAATGAGGTGTTTATGTCAGAATGTAAATGAGGTGTTTGTCTGAATGTAAGTGAGATGTTTATGTGGGAATGTCGAAGAGGTGTTCATGTCAGAATGTAGACGACATGTTTATGTGGACAACATTGTGTATACGAGGTGTTTGTCAGAATGTGGACAAGGTGTTTATGTCAGAATGTAATCGAGGTGCTTGTCACAATGTAGACGAGGTGTTTGTCAGAATGTAAATTCGGTGTTTATCAGAATATAAACAATGTGTTTATGTGGGAATGTAAACAATGTGTTTATGTAGGAATGTAAATGAGGTGTTTATGTGGGAATGTTGACGAGGTGTTTATTTCAGAATGTAAATGAGTTGTTTATGTCAGAATGTAAACGAGGTGTTTATGTGGGAATGTTGATGAGGTGTTTGTGGGAATGTTGATGAGGTGTTTATGTCAGAATGTAAATGAGTTGTTTATGTCAGAATGTAAACGAGGTGTTTATGTGGGAATGTTGATGAGGTGTTTGTGGGAATGTTGACGAGGTGCTTATGTGGAAATGTAAACGAGGTGTTTGTCATAATGTAGACGAGGTGTTTATGTCAGAATGTGGACAAGGTGTTTATGTCAGAATGTAAATTAGGTGTTTGTCATAATGTAAACGAGGTGTTTGTCAGAATGTAGACGAGGTGTTTATGTCAGAATGTAGATGAGGTGTTTGTCAGAATTTAGACAAGGTGTTTGTCAGAATATAGAGGAGCTGTTTGTCAGAATGTGGACGAGGTGTTTATGTCAGAATGTAGACGAGGTGTTTGTCAGAATGTGGACGAGGTGTTTATGTCAGAATGTAGACGAGGTGTTTGTCAGAATGTAGACTAGCTGTTTATGTCAGAATGTAAACAAGGTGTTTATGTGGGAATGTAAACAAGGTTTTTATGCCACAATGTAAACAAGGTGTTTATGTCTGAATGTAAACAAGGAGTTTATGTGGGAATGTAAACAATGTGTTTATGTCAGAATGTAGACAAGGTGTTTACGTCGGAATGTAAACAAGGTGTTTATGTGGGAATGTAGATGAGGCGTTTATGTTGGAATGTAAAGAAGGAGTTTATGTGGGAATGTAGACAAGGTGTTTATGTCAGAATGTAGACGGAGGTGTTTATGTCAGAACGTAAACAAGGTCTTTATGTCTGAATGTAAACGAGGTGTTATGTGGGAATGTTGACGAGATTTTTAAGTGGGAATGTAGATGACGTTTTATGTGGGAATGTAAACAATGTGTATATGGGGGAATGTAATTGAGGCGTTTATATGGGAGTGTAGATTAGGTGTTTTATGGGAATGTAATTGAGGTGTTTGTGGGACTGTAATCAAGGTGTTTATGTGGGAAAGTAAATCAGTTGTCTGTGAGAATGTAGATGAGGTGTTTGTGGGAATGTTGTTGAAGTGTTTATCTGGGAACGTAAGCGAGGTGTTTATGTGGGAATGCAGACGAGGTGTTCATGTAGGAATGTAGTTGAGGTGTTCATCTGGGAATGCAGATGAGGTGTTTATGTGGGAACTAATATGTGGTGTTTATGTGGGCATTCTAAACAAGGTGTTTATGTGGGTATTTAGACGCAGTGTTTACTCTAAATCATAGACGGGTCTCATTTCTGTGCTCTTTCAATGATGGAAGCTCTCAGCTGTAAAAGCTTTTTCCTTTCAGGCTTCTGAATATTGCTGCAGTGTAACGAGTGGAAGCAACAGAAATCTATTTTCTATTTGGATTTTGAAGAGAAAAATCAGATCCATGACCAGATTTGCTCGAATACTCGACCGAACATCGTTTCATTTATTTGTTTCTAGATCATTGTTTTTATGTTAGACATGCTGGAGTCACTGTAGTGATGGTTTCGTAAGTTTTTCAGCTCTTCTCGATGAATTCATGTAAAATTTGGATCCTTGTGAAATAGAATTTCAAGCGTTTTCTCTTTCTCAATTGGAGAAAGAGAATGTCAGACGTCAGATTGTTCTACCGCTTTAACCCCCTGTGTTCTTTATGCTTAATATTTCAGTAAAACTTTAAAGGATAAAACATCTTTAAGACTCCAGAACAAAACGATCGATGGCATGTTTTCCAGAGTGACTCGACACTTTCAGCTTCATTTTCTCACAGAAAATGAAAATTTGTTTCTATAGAAATTCTGTTTACTCAAATTTACATTGTTTGTTTATTTGTAATTATGCTCATAACTGCCTTTAATAATAACATCTTGGTGTTCGGTGTGTGATCTGTGTGTTTCTCACTTCCCAACTCATTTTTTCATCAAATGCACAACGATTCAGACACTAAAACCTGAACAAAAAAGGGTCAAATGATCTGAATCAAGTGAATTATAGTGTTAAGTGAGATTGGGTCTGTCACTAAAATCCAATAAACTCTGATTAAAATGTCTTGTGTGTCTTGGTTATGTCAGTAAAGTGTAATTAACACGTTATTTTAGCTTGATTGGCCAGTAAAAGTGCCCATTCGGGTTGGCTTTGTTTATGTTTTTGTCATTACAGTGTAATAAACATTGTAATAAGCAATAATAAACACCTTTATTTAGCCTTTATTCGTCTTCTTTCTCATTAAAAGGTATGAAATAATGATGATGTTTTCATTTGTCCGCGAAACAACAATAAACATCATTAAAATGTGCTAAACAAATGTCATAGTTGTCCTCTATATGTCATTACAATGTAATAAACATGAATAAATGTGTAATATGTTTGGATAAAGCATCATAAAGCATCTTATTTGTTCTGTATGTGTCAGAAAAGTCGGAACTGTTTACTGGAGCTTTACTGGACTTTTCTGTATGTAACTTAAAGCTTAATAAACATTAATAACAATGTTCATTACCATCATATTTGTTATTTATGTGTCATTACAGTGTAATAAAGAGTGTTTTTTCCCATATTGCCATGAAAAGGTAATAAACATACAATATTATTGTTGAATGAGGATGAATTTCTCGCTAAAGTGTTATAAATATTCATAAATGTGTTAAGTAAGATCTTATTTCTCCTGTATGTGTCATGACGTTATAATAAGAACATTATAAAGGGTTCATTTAGGCTTCCTTTGTCTTATGCATGTCATGTAAATCACAGTAAAAGTTTGTATTTGTTCTTTATAAATGTGAACAAATGAGATGAACGTCACTAAAGCTTTATGAATGTTAATATACACGTCTTCACCGAGAGCTTATTTGACTCAAGTGTGTCATTAAAGAGGAATAAACGTTAATAGCAATGTTAAATGCTACAGCTTGCAGAGTTCTTGTGGTCATTAAAGTGTAATAAAATGTTCGTCTTAAATGAGTATGCGTCTGTCACTTAATAAATGTTAATAAAGGGTTAATTAAGACCATTAAAGTGTAATAAGCAGGAATTCTGTTTTAATTCAGGCTTCGATGGCTTCCTCTGTGAAAGTGTAATAAGCGTTCAGTACAGCGTTCATCAAGGCTACATTTGTCCTTAACGTGTCATGAAAGCGTTTAGAAACGTCTTCCCTACGGGACTTTCATGTGTAACAGTCATTCAGAGGTGATGTGTCTGTGAAGTGTTTTCATGTAGAAAAGCATGATGAAGATGAATAAAGGTGTGAAGGTCGTTACGTCATGACCGGTAATAAAGGTGCTAAAGGAGGTGTTCGTTACAGCGTAATAACAGACACGTGAATAACAGAAAGCGTCTTAAACTCAGCTGTTATCTCAAACCTTTCTCCGAGAAAGGCAAACCAGCGGCACGCTCCAAGCTCTTCATCCTTCCTGTTTATCGACTTCCTGTTTATCCAGTTCAAATAGCACAGTTACTGCAATTATTTACCAATAAACATGAAAGAAAACAAGCCAAAAAAAAAAAAAGACATATCCGTGCCATGATTTAAGCGTTTAAGCTGCTGAGGAGAAAATCGTCCCTTCAGCGTTAAACATGCACTTTAAGGCAAATTAGGTTACATTCGATGATGAGGAGGAGGAGGAGGATGGTGATGAGGATAATGATGATGAGCATGATGATGATGATGATGGGGAGGAGAAGGATAATGATGATGATTATGAGGAGGATGCTGATGATGATGAGGTTAATGATAATGAGGATGATGACGAGGAGGCGGAGGATAATGATGATGAGAATGATGAGTATGAGGATGGTGGTGATGATGAGGAGGAGGAGGATGATGATGATTATGGTGATGACGAGGATGATGATGGTGAGGTTAATGATGAGGATGATGAGGAGGAGGAGGATGATTATGATGATGATGAGGTTAATGATGATGATGATAATGAGGATGAGAATGATGAGGATGATGGTGATGATGATAATGATTATGAGGTTAATGATGATGATAATGAGGATGATGGTGATGATGAGGAGGAGGAGGAGGATGATAATGATTATGAGGTTAATGATGGTGATGATGAGGAGGAGGAGGATGATAATGATTATGATGATGATGATGAGGAGGTTAATGATGATGATGATAATGAGGATGAGAATGATGAGGATGATGATGATGAGGTTAATGATGATGATAATGAGGATGATGAGGATGATGATGACGAGGATGATGATGATGAGGTTAATGATGATGATAATGAGGATGATGAGGATGATGATGACGAGGATGATGATGATGAGGTTAATGATGATGATGATCAGTTTGAGGATGACGGTGACAATGATGAGGAGGATGATGATAATGATTATGGTGATGACGAGGATGATGATGATGATGATGAGGTTAATGATGATGACGATAATGAGGATGAGAATGATGAGGATGATGGTGATGATGATGAGGAGGAGGATGATGATAATGATTATAATGATGACGAGGATGATGATGATGATGAGGTTAATGATGATGATGATAATGAGGATGAGAATGATGAGGATGATGATGATGATGATGATGAGGTTAATGATGATAATGAGGATGATGAGGATGATGATGACGAGGATGATGATGAGGAGGTTAATGATGATGATGATAATGAGGATGAGAATGATGAGGATGATGATGATGATGATGATGATGAGGTTAATGATGATGATAATGAGGATGATGAGGATGATGATGACGAGGATGATGATGATGAGGTTAATGATGAATGATGATGATAATGAGGATGAGAATGATGAGGATGATGATGATGATGATGATGATGATAATGAGGATGATGAGGATGATGATGACGAGGATGATGATGAGGAGGTTAATGATGATGATGATAATGAGGATGAGAATGATGAGGATGATGATGATGATGATGATGATGAGGTTAATGATGATGATAATGAGGATGATGAGGATGATGATGACGAGGATGATGATGATGAGGTTAATGATGATGATAATGAGGATGATGGTGATGATGATGACGAGGATGATGATGATGATGAGGTTAATGATGATGATAATGATGAGTTTGAGGATGACGGTGACAATGATGAGGAGGAGGATGATAATGATTATGCTGATGACGAGGATGATGATGATGATGAGAATGATAATGCTGAGGATGAGGATGATGATGACGCTGAGGTTAATGATAATCAGGATGCTGATGGTGAAGAGGAGGAGGATGATAATTATGGTGATGACAAGGATGATGGTGAGGTTAACGATAATGAGGAGGATGGTGATGATTATGGTGATGATGAGGATGATGATGGTGAAGTTAATGATAATAAGGATGATGATGAGGATGATGATGATGAGGATGAGGATGGTTTCCATGATGACATCCCGGAGATGAACATGTACTTTACAAGCCTTCGCTCTGACAAAACACTGTTATATATTGAAAAACTATCCATATCAGGAATGTATTTATTACACTCTAACACACACACACACACACACACACACACACACACACACACATAAAAAAAACAACAACCCAAAACGAATCCATCAAACTTTTATAATATGCCTTTAATCATCAGCTTTTCATGCAAAAAGGCCTCGAGATCCGCTTCATTCACATACACAATGATAAATATGCCATTTTTCTTAAAGAGATTATTACTTCTTTCATTTTTTTTTTCTTTTAAAAAAATCTACTCTCCAAAGAAAAAGCAAGAAAAAAAAAAAAAAGCGACAACCTCTCATCGAATAAACTTTTTTTTTTTTTCTTCTTCATATATTTCTATAAATACATAACAGCAATAAAATGGTCATTTTTGTTAGAATGCTGGTTTGCTTCATTTTCTTTTTTTTTCCCCCCATAGTGTTTGCCTGCGTATATATCGTATATTTCTTTTTTTAATAATCCTTCTGTAGATGATGACGTCGTAAGTCCGAGTGCTACACGTCTCTAGGCAGCGGTACAACATTTTTACAAAAGAAATACAAACCAAAAATAAAAAAGATATTGCTCTTTCATAAAAACTCTATGCGATTTAAGACGTTTCGGTTGATTAGGGGTCCAAGCACTGTGTTGTTGTTGTTTTTTATTTATTTATTTATTTTTTTAATATTTATCGATTTATACTTGTAGGCTCGATCTGTCGAGCGCGTGTCAATAATTTGATTAGGTCTCCACTCCGCCTCTTTTTTTTTTTTCTTTTTTTTTTTAAATAAACGATCACAGTTCTACTGCTCCTCACGTCGCTCGGCTTTACCGTGAAATTTTGCGCTGGGTTAAAAATCGTCGCTACGGTCGCTGCATGCGTGCATCGAAAAATTCGAAACATTAAACCCCCCCCTCAAAAAAAAAAAAAAAGTTAAAAAAAATTTTTTTTTAAAAACCAGGAGCGGAGTAAAGGCATGTGCCGATAATTCGGGAGTTATCGTGATATTAAACATGATTTATTTTATTGTTAGTATTTATTAAACGCTGCCATCCTTCTTTTCTAGGCGTGTTTAGGCACTGTGGATCTTTGATCTGAGCTACGATCTGAACGTCCGGCGTGCTAATGAGCACCTTTGCTAGTTTTTTTTTTGCCTGACAAATCTTAAATTGCTGGAATCTCTGAAGAAACATTTCGCGGAATCTTCTAGTAACAAGCACATCGGTTACGCTATAGTGCAGTTTTGCTTTCTAGCTTAAAAACAAACAAAGCGTCGACTATCCTTTAGCTCGGGATCGATTCCCAAATCGCGTAACTATCTTAACGTGAGCGCACTTTATTATTATTATTATTATTATTATTATTAGTAGTAGTAGTAGTAGTAGTAGTAGTAGTAGTAGTATTATACGGATGATGGATAAACAAAAACGCCGAATCCCGGGACGGAAACGTAATACGTGAGAAATTCATCACTTCATCTGAATATCGGCACATGCCTTAGTGGAATAATCGGAACAATGCCTCATGTTTTCGTATTCACAGTTGCAGGAAATAGTCTTTGGATTGAAGCAGGATGTTTCTCTCTCTCTCTCTCTCTCTCTCTCTCTGTCGTGATAATGCAGCCCGTGAAAAGCTCTATTTATAAAACAGCAGAAGCACAAATCCAATAGCGAGGCTGCCATGCTTTTCCTGTTTGTTTTTTTTTTCTCTTTATAATAATAATAATAGTAATAATAATAAGTCTTGTTCAAGTCTGATGAATAATAACACTTTGATTGGAACCTCGGTTAATGCTGGTATGTTTGTACACTGGCCCTTGATGCTTAAGAGTTATTGCATTGGAAATACAACCGTCACCTCTTTCCTCTCTCTCTCTATCTCTCACCTGTCTCACTCTTTCTTTCTGTCTTTCTGTCTCTCTTCCTGTCCCCACCCCACTTTCTCTCTCTCTCTCTCTCTCTCTCTCTCTATCATGATGTTGGCATGGTTGTATAGTCCTCATTCCCCCTCCTTCTCCTCCTTTTCTCTCTCCGCCTCTTTTACTCCATCTACCTCCTGTGTATCTTGCCCAAACCTCTCTCCCCCGCGCCCCCCTGCCATGACCCCCCACCCCCCTCCCCCTGCCCCGGCCCCACCCATCACTCGCTGTCTGATTTGTCGTCCTTGGTGGTGGTAGCGTGGTTATACAGGCCCTGGGCCATCAGGTGCAGCGCCAGCGTGTTCTTGATTCCTGAAGCCTTTTTGATCTTGGCCCTCTTGTTCTGAAACCAGATTTTGATCTGCGACTCGTTAAGGCCCAGCTCGTTAGCCAGGCTCTGGCGCCGCTGCTCCGTCAGGTAGCGGTTGGACTGGAACTCTTCCTTCAGGCGCTGCAGCTGCTCGGCCGTGAAGGCGGTGCGCGGCCGCTTGTCCTCCTTGCTGCTGCTGGTGCTGCACTTCTTCTTTGGTCTGCGGGTTCGGGGACCTGCGGTGGGCGTGGCTATGTTGAGTTGGAATAAATAACAGCAAGGCAAGGCAGTTTGGAAACAGCATGCTAAGTGTTGCATCCCTTACTCAGCAAAATCAGCAGTGTTGGATTAACCCTTACAGCGCCGAATTAACACCTCAAACCACCGCACTCTGTTCAGTCCAATTATCACTCAAGAAAATGTTGAATTTAACCTCACAGTGTTGGTTTTTAACACCTCCGGTGCTGACTTAGCGCTCACCTTGTCCGCAGTGTGTTAAACACTTAACCAGCATTGGATTTAACCCTTATTGTGTTCAATTAACGCCTCCAGTTGAGCGTATAATGAACACTTATGGCGTTTAATGAACTTTTAGGCTTCAAGGCGAAGGCTGTTTGTGTGGAGTCGAACTAACATTTACATTAACGACTAAAATGCTGAATTTAGCATTCAGCGTTAGCGTTAAGGTCGAAACGGCTGAGCCGAGCTCGGCGTTGTAAAATCGGTAAACCAGCTGAAAAACGTCCTAAAGACAAACCACTTGTGTGATATGAAGTGAAGTGAAGGTTAAGGACAAGGACACTCTTCTCTTCCTACCTTAAAATCCAGCCTAATCATCGACACGCTAGAATTTACACGCTCTTACACGAATTTATACGATCTTCGTCTAATTCATACATAATATTATAATTGTTATTAGAAGTCTACCGAAAATCCAGCATTTTTTAAATCTTCAAATTGAAATGCTTAACATACACGTGACTGCGGTTTCATTGGGTTTTATAAGGATTTTAGAATATATTTCATTTGCATCCCAGGCCCTTGCCCTGGTTGACCTTCACCTTCACTTTCACCTTCACCTTGGTTATTATTCATAGTAGAAGATATTCACATGAATTCTTATGAATGAATTAATGCTGTGGGATATATATATATATAAAAAAAAATTTTTTTAATTTTTTTTTTTATTTATTTATTTTTTTTTTTACTGTGGATATATTTTGAATATGCACAAATTTATTTGCATATTTGTTTTTTCTTGTGTCATTCATTCATCCACGTATTCATTCATTCATTGACATCTATAAGCTGTTTATAAACATCATTATTAATATCGGTGTTTAAAGGAAAACTCGCTCAGTTTAATGTACAGTCCTCAGAATTCACGTTTTTTTTTTTTGCGTGTTAGCGTCAAAGCTCCAGATGTTGAACATTTTTCTCTGCGATATATCTAAACGATTTTGTTTTTTCGATCGTTAAGGATCCACCTGATCGAGCTTGAGGTGACGGTTAATGATCTCTGATCACGGATCGGTCGGGAATCCGGTAGCTTTAATGCCGGCTGAAATGTAACGAAATGAATCGTCGAGATTCTGCGTCAACTTGATTTTTATTGATTATTGATTGATTTTAAGGTGAACGGTTTAGTTGTGTAGGTGGTAGACGTCCTGTAGAATGTAGCAGATATAATAAAAGTTATTGTTGCTGGGGGAAAAGCTCCAGTGCGGAATATTCATGAATATTAACGATGGGCTCCTCCATTTTGAGCGGGGTTTTTTTTTTTTTTCTATGGTGGAAAATTTTGGCTTAGAGATTTGGCTAGTCTTCATCGTGCTGGGGTTTAAAGAGTAAAAAAAAAAAAAAGCAGTATTTTACGTGATTTAGATCTTTGTGGTATACGATAAATAAATATATATATATATATATATATATTAAAAAGGAAAGAAAATAGATTTGATATTTAGCATCGAATTCAAAGAAAAGATAAACTCCCGTAAATATGATGATGATTTTTTATATGTTTTATGCAATATCATATATTCCATTTAATCCCATTTTTAAGAGCTAAAATATATTATTTCTTCAAAATATATTTAGCCATGCAAATGAATTCAAACCAAACAATTCGTCGGCAAAATATATTTTTTTTTCTTCCGCCGGAAAAAAAAAACTGTTTCATCAACCAAAATCTTCCCCGAAATGCCCAATTAAAATAACTTTAGGTGATGTTACAGGTTTATTTTTTAGAACCATCAGTAGCTAAAAATGTCGATGTTTTTTTAGTGCTTTGGATTTGAAGCGGCTGAAGCATGATTTATTCTTTGCTTGCATTTCTCTTTTAGAGATAATAAATGAACGTTTTAAACACACCCGCATTCAGAAATGAAGTACTTCTTAAACTCATCTTAATTCAGCTTTCTTTTCTTTTTCTTTTTTTTTAGTTTGGATAATGGAGACAGCCAGAGGCGTCCTGCAGTCCATTGTCCCAAAAATATGCTAATGAACTTGGAAGACTGGCATCGCAGAGAAAGAAGTGATTTCTCTTTTAAGCTTGCTTCATGCAATTCTGTTAATATTGCAATATAGTTATAGAAAATGTTTTTTATTTATTAATTATTATTATTATTATTTTTAAAAAAAAAATATATATATATATATATATATATATATCTATAGAAATAGCTGCTATAGTGTAAGTATCAGGTCATGATGTTATGATGGAGATCAAATCTCATGGCTAGGCCA
>JAUCMX010000005.1:1577021-1614521 GCA_033459395.1 Hemibagrus guttatus | reverse complement strand
CATAGGCTCATCCCACTGGTAATTCCTCACGCACCTGCTTGAGCGTTGTTCCACATTCCACATTCGTTTCAGGACGGAGACTCCAGAGACGGCGGCTCTCGGTGAGATGGAGAGATGAAATGCTGCCATCTTGTGGCGAGCAGTACAACAGCACCAGAAGGAAAAGTCACTTCAGTTCACGGTCAAAAACAAACACTAAACAAAAACTCAGGAATTCTGTTTCCCGCTACAGAACATCCGGATTTTCTGTCACATTATTACACCACTGCACCTTATTCCTTTCTGACGGCACTGAACTCATTCACAAGAAGAAGAGCTGAGGGCAAGTAGGCTTTATTAGAGCGCTGGGGCAGCTGTGATATGGGTTAAGCGCCTTGCTCAATTGCCCAAAAGTGGAGCTTGGTGGTACTGGGGCTTGAACCCTGATCCTCTGATCAATAACCCAGAGCCTTAACCACATGGAGCACCACTGACCTTAAATAGGTAAGTAAATTTAATGAGTTTATAGCAGTTTCAGCTTCAGATATATAACACTGACCAAAACTAATCACTGTTCTGAGAAGCTAATCATCAACATTACTGTTAGCACTAATGTTAGCCAGCTAGCTTGTTGCTAGCATTAAGTTGGCCACAAACAGAAGACAGTGTGCTTTCACTCTGGCGTCCATGTTTTTGTTTCTCTGCTTCACGCATAGGGGGCACGGTGACTTGGTGGTTAGCACGTTTGCCTCACACCTCCAGGGTTGGGGGTTTGATTCCTGCCTCTGCCATGTGTGTGTGGAGTTTGCATGTTCTCCCCGTGCCTCGGGGGTTTCCTCTGGGTACTCCGGTTTCCTCCCCCGGTCCAAAGACATGCATTGTAGGTTAATTGGCATCTCTAAATTGTCCGCAGTGTGAATGAGAGTGTGTGTGTGCCCTGCAATGGGTTGGCACTCCGTCCAGGGTGTATCCTGCCTTGATGCCGATGACGCTAACACAACTTGAAAATGACTTCATACACAACGTCATAAAAGCCGAGCAGTTCATTTCAGCTCCAGGTTGTAACACTATAGACATTGTTGTGTGTGTGTGTGTGTGTGTGGGTGGGAGGTTAAATACTTCCGCTAAAGTGTCAGCTAATCAGAGTTGCTCGTAAGCAGAGCGTCTTTGTTCGGAAATAATTCACCAGGAAAGTCAATGCTTTCAGCTTCATTTTATTTTACAGACAGTGTAAAAGAAATCATGCAACTAACAACAGTAAACACAGACAAAAAACAAAAACAACAACAACAACAACAACACAATACACACAAGTCAAAAAAAAAAAATCCTCAAATAAAATAAAGCTTTCATTCACGTCGAGTCTTCATCGAATCCCTGAACTGAAGTCCTGTTAGTGAGTTTTATCTTCCAGCCATTTGAAACACACACACACACACTCCTCCATTTCACTTCACTAACACAATTCGACAGGTAAACCGTGACAACACACACTTTTTTTCTTCTTCTTCCGAACAGTAGAAGTGGTCATTGGTGTCGTTATAATCGGTCTGAAGGCGAGTTATTGCTTCTTTGTACTGCATACGATCCTTTTAACGACAACGACAAATCGGAATCTAAATAAATATCAAGGCTCGTTAGAACTGATTGCACTTCAAATCTTTCCTCAAGTTCCCAGAGTGCCGTATTTTCCAGAATAGAAGGCGGAAATTCCTATTATAAACGTGTTACATAGCGAGGACGAGGACTCTCTCGTTCTGATTGGCTGACGAGCTTCAAATCTGATCTGAACTTTTTATTATATATATATATATACACACATATATACAGTTTAGGACAAGCTGTACAGTCCTTAAAGCAGCTGCCTGAATTTTAATTATTTGCAAAGTCTTGCCAACAAATTTATATATATTTACATACACTATATATTGCCAAAAGTTTTGGGACACCCCCCACATCATTGAGTTCAGGTGTTGTTTTTCAGGGGTTGGGCTTGGTCCCTTAGTTCCAGTGAAAGGAACTCTTAATGCTTCAGCTTCATACCAAGACATTTTGGACAATTTCATGCTTTGTGGGAACAGTTTGGGGATGACCCCTTCCTGTTCCAACATGACTGCACACCAGTGACCAAAGCAAGCTCCATAAAGACATGGATGAGTGAGTTTGGTGTGGAGGAACTTGACTGGCCTTCACAGAGTCCTGACCTCAACCCCATAGAACACCTTTGGGATGAATTAGAGCGGAGACTGCGAGCCAGGCCTTCTCGTCCAACATCAGTGCCTGACCTCACAAATGCGCTTCTAGAGGAACGGTCAAAAATTCCCATAAACACACTCCTAAACCTTGTGGAAAGCCTTCCCAGAAGAGTCAAAGATGTTATAGCTGCAAAGGGCGGGACAACTCCATATTACATTCATGTGCAGGGAAAGGCAGACGTCCCAAAACTTTTGGCAATATAATGTATACATTTATATCACACCTCAACCACGTCGGCCAATCAGAGCCCGTGTGGGCGGAGCACAGAGTTAATTTGAATCAGGTTTCCCGGAAAATACGGTATGTTATTTTTGTGCGATTAGATGAAGAATGGATTACACGCGGCGAACAAAAACATGAGAAAAGTGGATGAAAAGAAGGGAAAAAAAATTAAAATAAAAGTGACAAAAGCACTCGTTCTATAATACAAAAGGCAATCACGGATTGCAAAATCTTCAAGGCTGCGATACAAACCAATCGAAGGAGCCTTCATAAAAGAGAAGTGTATGTGCGGGCTGACCGACGTCAGGCGACACGTCGTCTAGAAGTGAACAAACGTCATTTGGCAAACGAGTCTCACTGTAAAGTAACACCAGTGCTAGTTGTTATTAATAATAATAACAAGATTATTAGAGAAAGTCTGTGCCGCCTGTTTGGAAGGCGGACATTTTCTGTGCAGCCTTGAAACCTTTCCCTTTTCGTCATTTTCCAGCACAAAAATTGATCCAAACAATCAAGCAAGTATTTTGGCCACTGTCTCTCTCTTTTACACACACACACACACACACACACTATTAATGCACTCATATTTTCTCCTTCAGAATTCGGTATATAGCTCTCACACACACACACACACAAAAGACACACACAGTCTGAGTCTAACACATTGTAGAAGTGAACAACTGAACCCAGTTGTGCTACATAACTGTACGGAGTTCTTTTACAAAGTAACCGCGATGACGAGCTCAAGAGCTCACAAATCCGTCCACAAGTCCGAAATCCTCGTCACGAATCCTTAATTGCATCGCAAGAAACTTCTGGAGTGAAGACTCTTGATTGTAACATTTGAAGGGGGCGGAGCCAGGCAGGGGTGGAGTCACGTGGATGGCACTAGGGCGGTGAGGAGGCGGACACAGGTGGATATGGCTGTGGGGATTTATAAAGGGCGGGGTTTCAGTAAGATGAGAGAGGCGGGGCTTAGTGGGAAAAATACTGTACAGATTTAGCAACTGGATCTGTGACAGGAAGTGAAAGTCTCTCACACACCGTTCGCCATCAGTCAACGATGAGCTCTGTTTAGTCCAGCCTCGTGTCCCCACACCCCACACACACACACACACACACACACACACACACACTCATGGCCCGCCCGCCATTTTCTCTTATCAGATTAGAGTGGAAATGCAACAGGAAGCGTCACATTCCTCCTCACTGTGGTATTTAGGGTCCCTCCGTGCTGCTCGCTAGTCGTTGTGAGGTTTCTCATTCGTAACCTGCAGAGACGAAGAAGAGGAAAGATTCATTACAAAATGCTCACAAAAGAGGAAATGAGAGAAACCGCGTAATGCCGTATGAATATGGTTTAAGAACGTTTTAGCATAAAAAGACATAGACGCTAATTAAACAGACGCTAGATAAAGAGAGGTCTAACCATGGCTAGCTGCCTGCCGATGTTCCCCACGGTCACCCCTCCAGAGAAGAAGATGCAGGGCAGCCAGGAGCGAACGTAGCCCAGCTGTGGAGACGGAAACCTGAGGAGAAAGATCAGACAAATGTTTAATACCAATTTTCTTTTTTTTTTTTTTTTTAAAAAGTCTAGTGATGTAACAATGACGATGACGTACTGGTAGATGCCGTTGTAGACTAACAGCTGTGTGATGAGTGTGGCGAAAAAGGCGGTGGTCAGACCCAACCCGAATCCACTCCTGGAGCGATCAAACGTCCACCACAGTCCCAGAGACAGAGCCGCCAGAGTGAGACACAGCTGCACGTTATTCACAAAGTCCAGCTTCTGACAAACAGCTAAAGTTAAGGACAAGTGGCCAAGAAAGACTCGTGTGAAGCTCCAGAGCATCCCGGAATAAAATGTTAAAAAAATTTAATAAAATAAAGAGGAAAAAAAAATGTAAACGACAAGAGGAAATAATAATTAAAAAAAAAAGCCATAATAAAAAATTAAAAACTAACCATAACAAGTAGTACAAACAATAAAGAAAAACAAATTAAGATAATCAAATGAATAAATGAAAAGAGACAAGCAAAAATAAAATCTCTGAATAAAAATCCAACAAAGTTAATGTAAAAAGTAAAAGAAATAAAGTAACAAAAATCATTTTAAAATGTAAAAAAAAACAAAAACAAATTTCAATATAAATGGAAAAAAAAAGAACACTAAAAAGTCAGACGTAAAGGAAAGAAAAGAAACTTCTGGAAAGTAAAAAATTAAAATGTGTACGGAAAATACAAAAAAAAAAAAGTGAAACATTAAATGAGGAATTTTTAAGTAAATAATAGAAATCCGAAGAGAGACGTTTAAAAGCTTTTGCGATATTTATCAGTGCAGCTCTCAGGTATGATCAGTGTGTGTGTGTGTGTGTGTGTGTTGGTGTGTGTGTGCAGTGGGCGGGGTTTGGTAAGGATACGGCACTGGCGTGATTGATGCCGACGAACACGGCGATGCAGCGCATTACACTCGCCCACTCGCGCTTAAACTTGTGCGGCTCTCCGAGATGGCTGTCCAGATACGGATACAACAGACCCACCACAGCTGCGGAAACACAACCACACACAGAAAACATTAGAATGGGTCAGTTACGGCGTGCCGAGTCCATTCGAAACGCTAATGATGCTAACACATCTGGTAGCGAGCTAAGAGTTTACGACTGAAGAAATGATTTAGGAGATGAATCATGAAACAAAACAAACAAACAAAAACAAAAAAAAACAAAAAAAAAAAAACAGGAAAGTGCTAAAGAGGATTTCCTGGAATCAGAAATCTCACAATGCACACCTCGGGATATCCATCTACATGCCATGTGTTTCCATGGTTACAGTGAAACACGACAGCGAAACTTAAACGCTGTTCATAAGAAAACAAGAGTTATGACATCACAAAGTGGTGTTTTTTTTTTGTTTTTTTTTTAAAAAAAGAACAAAGCCATCCCTCTGAAATTACAGTTATACTCCTCAATAACACGCTTGGACTGCTGATTTCGGACTTATTATCTTCCGTCTTTGGCTGTAGATGACGAAAGTTGAGTAACTCGTAGCTTTTTTTTTTCCCCCCGCACATTTTTCTGTAATTGTTTGTTTTGAGTCTATAATTTATATCATTTCTATTACCATGTTATTACATGTTATTATCATGTAATATAACAGACTTTTAAGTGCGCGGGGTTTTTTTTAGGCTGTTAAACAGTGCTCACTTCTAGCCAAAAGTTTGCACACCCCTGCTCATGCAAAATCCCTCATTTCTACCATTTTAAAGGAACCATAAGCATATTAACGCTTTAAAATAACACCTAGTGAGCGATCCAGTGCCTGGGAAAAGTGCTAAACAAAACTGAAGTACTGAAGTTTTTTTAAGGAGTTAACTACTTGAACTGGATAAATGTAGATACACATGAAGATTAACCTCACTACTGTGTCTTAATAATCCTTTCATCAAAATGTCCTTAAAACCTGGGGTCTAAACTTCTGACTGGTGATATCATGTTTTGTATAATATATTTAAACAAAGAGTTAAGGTTGTGTGTGTGTGTGTGTGAAAATAGCAACTAAAAAGATTTTTTTTTTAATGTGAAAAGTCTGAAGAGACAGAAATTCACTTCAGACCTCATCTCTGCCTGAGGTAACTGGGGATGTGGGCGTGGCCGAGTGACGTATCGCTTATGTTGCGCGGCAGCTCACTTCCTTGTTTCTCTTTGTCGTTAAATGGCGTGTTCGAGCCATCAGCCAATAGCGTGCGTTTGCGCCGCTCACCCGTTTTTCAGACGAGCCAATCAGAGAGCAGCGCACTCGAACTGACATACAGCTGCTTCCTTTAGGGTTTTTTTTTTTTTTTTTTTTTTTAAACAATCAGAGCTCTAGGGTTAAACGTTAAAAACAAAACAAACCTGACCCCATCAGTGGCACAAACAAAAACAAAACAACAACAACAAAAAAGCACGATACATTCATTAATGAGTGATATTGATAAAAACCGCACTCACCGGCAGCTGTTCCGCAGCACAGAGGAATCCACCAGGCTGAAGAAAACAACGTGTCCAGCACTTCATCGGGCAATAAAGCGTCCTTTCGTTGTATTTGCAGGAAATAAAGCACTAACGCTAAAAACACGCCGACAGCGAATAAAACAAGTCCACGACGGATTAAGTTAGCAGAGCGAAGCTGGAGCAGCATGGACGTGACCATGGACATCATTTCACCCATTTTCGATGCCATCCAGATCCACAAATCTGTCAAATCTTTCGCTTTCACACCGGTGCAGCTCCAACAGCGGTCCTCGAGTCTCGGCATTTGGCACTGGAGAGACAAAATAATAATAAATAATAATCTAAAACTCTTACATACAAAGAGAAAACAATATCTTTCACATTTCAGACCTTGATAACAAGACGTCCCGTTTTCTTTTCTGTCCACGAATAGATTTGTTTACTATTATTATTATTATTAAGCTAAAAGATAAACCTCACTTCTATCCACGTTTGCACTTTTGCACCTTATAAAGCCCGTGAATGGGGTTCCAGCTGATTTATGTCCCCCCCATGTGCTCACATCATCATCATCATCATCATCATCATCTCGAAGCTTTGCCGTCCCACCGTTAGCGTGAGTCAATGGTATGGGATGCCAGATTGGAGTGACTCTTCGCGTTAATCCCTTCCCTGATGTTTATCGCTCAAACGCGCCTTAATCATTCAAATGTCATTACTTTAACACAACATGTACAAGTCACGAACGTCCCGCTAACCAACAAAAATGATAATCTGGGACGAATTTCCATTTCTGACGTCTATAATAAATTAAGAAACGTTTGAAGGCACTGAGGGACAATCTGGCAACGCGGCGAGCAGGAGTCGAGCGCGCGCTGGTGTCTGGTGAGTCGCGCAGCACCAATCAGAACGCGGCAGCTCATATGACGTCACCCCACGCCACCTCCTTCCCTTCCCTTCCCTTCCTGCACGAGGAGCCCGAGATGCCGTACAAAACATAAACTTTACCTCATATAACTTTACCTCATATAACTTTACCTTGTGTAACCTACATGCTGGGAAAACAAAACAAAAAAAACCACTGACATTTACATTTAGTCCTCACACACTGTTCCCACACACACCACTTTATCTGTCACGTACACAAAAAAACATACGTCCACCACAAAACACTCACTTTTAGCTAGTTTTACCTCAGAATACTCCCAAGAGGGAGGCTGTTTTAAGATATTGTGTGAAGTAAAGCTAGTACATACGAATATATGTGAGTTTGTGAGGTAAAATAGTAACAACAAAACGCATAGGGTGTGGAAAAATGAGTATTAAGACCAAACTAGTCAGTTGAAGAGTAAAGTGTGTAAACTACATGGCCATGTATTTTGTGTGTGTGTGTGTGTGTGTGTGTGTGGATGTACGCTAAAACTAGTTAATGTCAGCTACGGTATCAGTGTGGTAGTACTAAAAAGTATGAGAGTGCATTGGGTTTTTGTTGTGTCCTGTGAGGTACCTACGTGACACATCTTATCGTTATCGTTCTGTTTTTTTTACAATGAGATACGCACAGTCATGTAGGCGAAGTTTCCCGACGTGCCAAGTCGAGCGTTATCACAGAACATGTGACCCTGATGTAGCCCGCAAAGGCACATACACAATATAGTTGTTTGGTTTTTTTTGTATCAGGTTGCCCTTGTGGGCATTTGCTGTAGACCTTTTGAGGTTACATAAAAGTATCGCTACACGAGCGCTCGAATTACATCGGGGAACCCTGAAGGCACGTTTTTCAGGTTGTCTTTAACATTTGAGTGGAAATGTTAAGGGGAGCTGTTTTGTAATCAAAATAGGCGCGATTGTTTTTTTTGTTTTTTTTTATACATGTTTGAGGACATTGCGTGAGGCTTTACCTAGCAATTAGCATGTTGTTAATCAGCAGTCCAAGCATGTACATGTACAGATTCTAACATCAGTATCCTGTGTTTTTTTTAGTCTTCACAGCAGAACTAGCCTCAGGATAGTCAGCGGTTTAGTCCATTTAGCTGACTGAGCAATTTCCTTTCTGTTTTCTGCTTCCTTTCCTGGCCAGCTATTACGTAACAATCGCTCTCTCACTGGTTACCATAACATTTGGATCAGATGATTGTTTTTTTTTTTTCACTCTAAAGGGCATTCACCTGGATCAATAACGGTTAAAATACTTGAATACAAATGTCAGTAATGTGTGTCAGGACATCTTGCACAACCACATGAGAGATAACAGACTAGTAGGTTTGTATTTACTCTGAAAAAGTTGGACACATTCACCGAATTTCATTCATATTCTTTATCTTTACTTGTTAATTCTCATTAAAATTAGTTAGAAAGTTAGCTATCATCCAGCTAGACTCACATTTTCTTGCCTTCTGTCTAATTTTTTTATGCTAGCTAGCTTACATTAGCATGGAATGAAATAAACCAGCTAGCATTACAACAAAAGCAGTTGATTCTAAGTACATAAGCTGACCCTAAATAGTCAGCTAGTTAATCACTTGATGAAATAAGTTATTAATTATATCTAGTTAGCTAGCATTACATTCACTGAGGTAGAATATAAATAGTTAAGTAGCTTGCTTTATAGCTTTACCATACAGCAGTCACTTCTCATGCCTCACTCACTACATCAGCATTTTTTTCTGTTTCTGTTGCACTTTTCTGGAAAGTCTCAGGTTTAGCGCCAAAGCTCGATACAGTCTTATGTAGGAAAGAAGGAATGTTCTCAAGATGAACCTCCAGTACCCAGAATCGCACATTCTCTCTCTCTCTCTCTCTCTCTCTCTCTCTCTCTCTCTCTCTCTCTCTTCCTCTTCAGGTCCACTGTGGCCCAGAAACCTAGAATAAGTTGCTAAGGTGCTAATTTTAATTCTGTCCTAAGAGGGAAGTATGATATTTCTTCTGTCCTGCACAGGAAGTTCTCTCAGTTCTCTCAGTGAAAAGTCTCACAGCATATTTCAAGTAGTTTTATTTTTAATGTTTGCTTTGACAGCGTGGTTTTTAAAATATAACGGAGATCCAGTTATTTGATAACAGCGCCTAACCATTACAGCGCAGGTAACGTTTTATAAACTGCTTTACACAATGCATTACACAAATGAGTTTTTACACAAAGAGAACTGAAGAACTGCATGCTTTAAACACGAGTGTGTGATGATTCTGACCAGGAGTTAGCATGATGTTTGAAGATGCTAACATATGCCTTACAGCAATAAAGCACATGCTTTGCTGATCATTTCCTTAGTTAAAGTTTAACTTTGTGACTTATTCAGTTTATAACGGAGGATTTAGTTTAGAAAAAAAGACCCACAACAACCTCACGCCCACTCAGGAGACGAGCCATGATTGGCCGATTCAAGAACAACCAGCTCATTCTGACAGCCGATTGGCTGATGCTGCTGAGCCCACAGTGTTGTTTTTTTTCAGTGACTTTAGCTACCTTTACACTTCCCTTCACCTCTGAGTGAGCGAGTCACTGGGTGTGATTATTACATCTCGTGATGATGAGCCGATGAAGAAGGTTGAACGAGGGCACTAACACTGGGCCGGAAAATGTTCCAGTAAAGATATAAATCTATGAAACATTACTATATTTAACATCTATTTAATTTCTGGTTAAGATTAGATTCAACTGCACATTGTTCTAGGTTATGACTGAGTGAGTGTGGGAGCTTGATCTGAGCTAATATTGCCTCAGGAATATATTGCTAGCTAACTTATTTAGCTAATGGTAAGGGTGCAAAAAAAAGAGAAACTGTACTTGAGTAAACGTATAGATAGTGTATCAAAAGTATACAGGCAAAAATCTACTCAACCTTTAACCTTTGTTTATTTTATTAAATCTGTATTAAACATTCAAATTGTGCTAATATACTAAACTAGCTAGCAAAAAGATCTAAGTTAGGTAAAAACTTTACTGAGCTTTGCTTAACTGTAGGAATCATGGGTAGATCCAGCAAGTGCAGGTCAACGCAATTTGACTGGAAGTTTCAAATTTCTACACAGTTAAGAACCTCGTCACTGATAATTACGGGTCTCGGATTTTAACGCATCCTCAATTAACGTGTAGAATCGAAATACTGTTCCACATATCAGTAGCTCTAGCTACACTATAATACCAAAAGTTTTGGGACACCCATTCAAATCATCAAATTCAGGTGTTGTGTTTCAGGGGTTGGGCTCGGCCCCTTAGTTCCAGTGAAAGGAACTCTTAATGCTTCAGCATACCAAGGCATTTTGGACAATTTCATGCTCCCAACTTTGTGGGAACAGTTTGGGGATGACCCCTTCCTGTTCCAACATGACATGGATGAGCGAGTTTGGTGTGAAGGAACTTCACAGAGTCCTGACCTCAACCCCGTAGAACACCTTTGGGATGAATTAGAGCAGAGACTGTGAGCCAGGCCTTCTCATCCAACATCAGTGCCTGACCTCACAAGCGCGCTTCTAGAGGAACGGTCAAAAATTCCCATAAACACACTCCTAAAACCTTGTGGAAAGCCTTCCCAGAAGAGTTGAAGCTGTTATAGCTGTGAAGGGCGGGACAACTCCATATTACATTCATGTGCATGTAAAGGCAGACGTCCCAAAACTTTTGGCAATATAGTGTATTTTTGCAAAAATTTGGAATATTACCAATAAAACAACATAAAACCAA
Source organism: Hemibagrus guttatus (assembly GCA_033459395.1). Taxonomy (NCBI): domain Eukaryota; kingdom Metazoa; phylum Chordata; class Actinopteri; order Siluriformes; family Bagridae; genus Hemibagrus; species Hemibagrus guttatus. The sequence goes on along the minus strand of JAUCMX010000005.1, from coordinate 1,603,391 downwards.
GAGCCAGTTATCTGAACACCGGATTTGTTAAGGGTATATTTGTTATGTGCATTCTGGAGATTTTATTCACCAAATTTTTATGCGATGTCCCGAAATTACGTATAGATATTATATGTGTTATATACAGAAATATATTCTGATGATAGATTCTATCTGACATGGAAAAAAAACACACTGGGTACATTTCATTTCTTCCCCAAAAGAAAACCAGTCCCTGCGGGGATTCCACATTTCAGCACACAGAATGACATTTGTTAAAAAAACTAGCAAGCAAGCCGTGATAAGACTCTTCACCCAGAAATAGAAAGATTCACACTCATTTTCTCACCTTTACTCCTTCAATCATTGGCTCGACTCTTACATGCAAGAGAAACGTGGGCTGCGTTTTATTTTCCTAGACACTCTGGCTCGTTATTTATTTTTAAAAAAGAAATTTGAGGCCAGTGAGTGTATAAGCAATTCTAAATGCATTGCTGGTCAATGTGTGTGAGAGAGATAAGAGCTTCTAGAGCGAGGGAGCAAGGCCAGATATGAAACTCCCTCAGGTCCTTCCTTCTTCTTTCCTTCCTTCCATGCTTTCTCATCCTCTTTTTTCAGTGACTGTGATGGACAGCTTTGATGGACGTTTGGCTTAAATGAAACGATGGTAATTTGGCCAGTCTGGTCATTCTCTTATATCCACTAGGGGGCAGGGTAGAGACTACCATCCCTGTCCTGCAACAGAACATCCTCCTTGACTACTTCATCTAATTTTGCATGTCAGCAATAAACATTGCGGTAGACAGCGTATCTTCACCCCCACCCTTTTCAGCTGTTAGTGCACCACATGGAGCAATTGGGTGTAGCATCAATTTCTAAGGACATGCACAAAAAAAACAACACCACCACAGAAAACATGCAACTAATTTGCATATTTATAGCTAAGATCGTGTAGAAACCTTATGTATAAACATACAAGCTCATATCTCAAGATTTACACCTCATTTTATAAAAAGAAAAACAAAGGAACATCTTGTTTTTGTCCATCCACAGAAAGCTAAATAAAAAAAAAGGGCCATAGCTAGCTTCAAATCCATTGAAAAGAGGTATAGATGGCCAACGAAACCAGAAAGTGGTAACTTAGTGCTTATGGTGTTGGGCTACTGTGCCAAAGGTTGTGAGTTCAATCCCAGGTCCACTAAGTTGCCACTGCTGGTCCCCTGAGCAAGGCCCTGATCCCTCAAATGCTCAGTTATATAAAAATGATAATATAAGGGTGTCTGTCAAATGCTGTAAGTGAAATGTAGAACAGACTTAAGAGGATGTGATGCATCATTATGGCTCCACTAATAAAGAACCTATTGTGCACATTCGCTATCAGAAGTAAGAAGGCTATGTACAGACTTTTCTGATATTACTGAAGTGATAGTATGCTGTTTGGAAACTTCTTGGAACTGAGGAATTTATGGCCTTCACACAAAGAGATTAGATAAGCAATAACCATTTCTCAGTAGCTAGTTCCTAACAAGCAGGGTTTCTGTCTTATCTTTGTTTAATTGCCGGATATTTCTCTGAGATATCTGTAGCGCCAAAGACACTAGACAAGGTCAGGCTATATTTAGTAATGAAATGCTCAGTTTAAATGTATAGCTCTATTTATGATGTTATTTATACACATTATTGCCAAAAGTTTTGGGACACCCCTCCAAATTCAGGTGTCGTTTTTCACGGGTTGGGCTCGGCCCCTTAGTTCCAGTGAAAGGAACTCTTAATGCTTCAGCATATCAAGACATTTTGGACAATTTCATGCTTTGTGGGAACAGTTTGGGGATGACCCCTTCCTGTTCCAACATGACTGCACACCAGTGACCAAAGCAAGGTCCATAAAGACATGGATGAGCGAGTTTGGTGTGGAGGAACTTGACTGGCCTGCACAGAGTCCTGACCTCAACCCCATAGAACACCTTTGGGATGAATTAGAGCGGAGACTGCGAGCCAGACCTTCTCGTCCAACATCAGTGCCTGATTTCACAAATGCGCTTCTAGAGGAACGGTCAAAAAGTCCCATAAACACACTCCTAAACCTTGTGGAAAACCTTCCCAGAAGAGTTGAAGCTGTTATAGCTGCAAAGGCGGGCCAACTCCATATTACATTCATGTGCATGGAAAGGCAGAGTCCCAAAACTTTTGGCAATATAGTGTATTTTTGCGAAAATTTGGAATATTACCAATAAAACAACATAAAACCAAGAGCCAGTTATCTGAACACTGGATTTGTTAAGGGTATATTTGTTATGTGCATTCTGGAGATTTTATTCACCAAATTTTTATGCGGTGTCCCGAAATTACGTATAGATATTATATGTGTTGTATACAGAAATATATTCTGATGATAGATTCTATCTGACATGGAAAAAAAACACACTGGGTACATTTCATTTCTTCCCCAAAAGAAAACCAGTCCCTGCGGGGATTCCACATTTCAGCACACAGAATGACATTTGTTAAAAAACTAGGAAAGGCAGAGTCCCAAAACTTTTGGCAATTCAGTGTATTTCTGTTTGATATTGGTGCGATGGAATTTCTCACTAACACAACGATACGGTGGAGCTTTAATGTATTCTGATGAATTCTTTAACGTATCCAGCTCATCATCCACACAGTTTGCTCCAGCAGTTCCCTCTCTGTGAAGCCGGAGAAGCCAAAGCAGCAGGAAGTTATGACACATCAAACGAAATCCCAGATGAACCACAAATGATGAAATAATCAAAGCAGCTAAAGCGATAAATTGACTCATCATGTGGGGAATTTGACTTTCTTCCATCCTCAGCTGCTGCTCGGCAAAGCCGCATGCCGTAAATATGTCCTAATCCCGTCTTTTGAGGAGAGGGATTACTAGGAAGAGCGAATTTGATCCTATTTTACAGGATTTAGGCCTTAAAAAAAGTTGGCATGAAAATGACATTTCATCGCCTGACTAGGGATCATCATGGAAGTCGGATATAATATGTGGAAAATTAGATGGAGGAATTTTTTAGTTTGGAATGCAAGGGCTAGTCGGGTTTCCTGGATGGTACATTTTTACTTTCAGTGACAGAAAACTGAGCACCTGAATAAAAAAAAATGTAAAAATGTGAAATTAAAAAAAATTGAACATTGAGAACATTTTGAAAATTTCTATTTTAAAAACCAAATCATCTTCAGTTTTATGATTCAACAAAAAAAACTGTATGTGGTGTCGCACATTCTTGGAACAACCAGCCTCTATCTTTACCATAAAAAAAAAAAAAAAAAAGTAATTGAGCGGACTAATCACACTGCACCTCCTGAGTGGGTGTGGCCAATTTTTTTTTTTTTTTAAAGATTCAGAGCTTTGTGTGTTTGTTTGTGTGTGTGTGTGTAATACAGCTTTATTTTATTTATTTATTTATTTTTTTAAAATAGAGTAATTATTCAAGCAAAAAAATTTATAGCTGCTCAAATTTTAAGCTAGCTACCAAAATTTTAACTATGTACTAAATCCCCTCCCAAAAAATTAATTTTACTACTTACATTTTAATTTTCTGTATGTAATCTAACATGAGAGCTACTCACTATAATATATTATATATTTAGCTATAAAAATAAAAATATTTCTGTTTAAATTGGAAGCTAGTTACAGTACAAACAAACAGAACTAGCAGAATTTGAACTATCCGCTGAAATAGAACTCAAAATAGAACTACTTAAATCTGAGCTCTGCAATTTGAGCTACTAACAATACATGTAGCTACTGAAAGAGAAATATAGCAGCTCAAATGTTGCGCTAGCTACAGAATTTAAGCTACCTGAATTCTTTTAATGTATGATTTATTACTTTTTATATTCAAGCTACTGATTGTACTCAAATTTGTCAACAATTTGAGCTAAAAACAATAAGATCTGTAGCTAGAAAAATGTAAATAAAAAAAAAAGTAAACAAAACTTTGAACATACAAAAAGTTAAGAGTTTTACTGTGTAATATGCTAAATAAATAAACTGATAGAAATTTGTACTTATACAGGTATAGAAAAAGTCAAATGTGGGAATTTTTTAAATATTGATTGTTGGGATCACAAAAAAAGTTGACATTTTTATCTACTCAAATTCCTCCTCAATTTCTGAATAATTTAACACAATACTTTATTACAGAAATTTTCAGCTGAAAGTGAAGTTAAAGTTCATTTTTGATGCATCTACAGAAATAAACCTCACAAAAATAAAGTTTGCTGAAGGAAAAATAAGGTCAACTTTATTGATTCTGTAAGAATTTGAGCAAACAGCATGAGAGACTGTGGGCTTGGTATCTTCAGCCAATCAGCTGCGAGCATGAGCATCTTCTGCTTGAACTGGCCAATCACGGCTCATCTCCTGAGTGGGCGTGAGGTGGACGTGGCCGGTGATTTGTGTGTGTGAGTGTGTGTGTGTGTGTGTGTGTGTTTTTGTGCTGATGCAGATGTTTAAAGAACAATCTGATAAAGGTGAAATGTAAACACGTTATTTCTAACGGATGGGTTTTTAAAAAAATTCTGCCTTTCTTTATTTATTTTCTTTGAAAATTTTTAATATTATTACATTTTTATCATTATTCATTTTTTTCTTCTTTCTAAAAGTAGCTTTTCTTCCCTCTTTCTTTCTTTCTTTCTTTCTTTCTTTCTTTCTTTCTTTCTTTCTTTCTTTCTTTCTTTAATTGTGTGTGTGTACGTTAAACCAGCAGAGGGCAGGAGACCTATAACTATAACACCAACACATGGATAAAGTTTCTCAGCTACTACAATTCACTCTCTCTCTCTCTCTCTCTCTCTCTCTCTCTCTCTCTGTCTCTCTCTCTCTCTGTCTCTCTCTCTCTCTCTCTGTCTCTCTCTCTCTCTCTCTGTCTCTCTCTCTCTCTCTCTCTCTGTCTCTCTCTGTCTCTGTCTCTCTCTCTCTCTTCTCTCTCTCTCTCTCTCTCTCTCTCTCTCTCTCTGTCTCTCTCCTCTTCATTTATCTTCCCGTCTTCCTCTGTCTGAATGCACCGCAGAGGCACAGAAGGACATTCAGGGAAAAATTAATGAGATGTCAAATTATCCTAAATAAATTCATTAATTTAGCTGAGTGATTCACAGAGCCGCATCTCACTACTCACCTGCACCCCCTCCTTTCAGCTGTCTCTCTGTCTTCCTGTCTGTCTGTATAGCTTTCTGTCTGTCTGTCTGTTTATGTTGTCTGTCTGTCTCTTTTTGAGTCTTTCTGTCTGATTATCTTTCTCCCTAGCCTTTCTCTCTGTCTGTCTGCTTGTCTGGCTGTCTATCTGTCTAGCCTTTCTCTCTGTCTGTCTGTCTGTTTTGTGTATGTGTGTGTGACTGTCTGTCTGTCTATAATTGTGTCTGTCTATCTGTCTAGCTTTTCTGTCTGTTTGTCTGTTTTGTGTGTGTCTGTCTATAATTCTTTCTGTCTGTCTGTCTAGCCTTTCTCTCTGTTTGTCTGCTCGTCTGTCTGTCTAGGCTTTCTGTCTGTCTGTCTGTCTATAATTGTGTCTGTCTATCTGTCTAGCTTTTCTCTCTGTCTGTCTGCTTGTCTGTCTGTCTATATGTCTAGCATTTCTGTCTGTCTGTCTGTGTGTGTGTCTATCTATAATTGTGTCTATCTGTCTAGCTTTTCTCTCTGTCTGTCTGTCTGTCTGTCTGTCTGTCTGCCTGTCTATATGTCTAGCATTTCTGTCTGTCTGTCTATGTGTGTGTCTATCTATAATTGTGTCTATCTGTCTAGCTTTTCTCTCTGTCTGTCTGCCTGTCTATCTGTTTGTCTCTCTGTCTAGCATTTCTGTCTAGCCTTTCTCTCTGTGTGTCTGCCTGTCTATCTGTCTAGCGTTTCTGTCTGTCTGTTTGCTTGTCTGTCTGTCTGTCTGTTTTGTGTGTGTGTGTGTGTGAGACTGTCTGTCTGTCTATAATTGTCTCTGTCTATCTGTCTAGCTTTTCTGTCTGTCTGTCTGTTTTGTGTGTGTCTGTCTATAATTCTTTCTGTCTGTCTGTCTAGCCTTTCTCTCTGTTTGTCTGCTCGTCTGTCTGTCTAGGCTTTCTGTCTGTCTGTCTGTCTATAATTGTGTCTATCTGTCTAGCTTTTCTCTTTGTCTGTCTGTCTGTCTGCCTGTCTATATGTCTAGCATTTCTGTCTGTCTGTCTATGTGTGTGTCTATCTATAATTGTGTCTATCTGTCTAGCTTTTCTCTCTGTCTGTCTGCCTGTCTATCTGTTTGTCTCTCTGTCTAGCATTTCTGTCTAGCCTTTCTCTCTGTGTGTCTGCCTGTCTATCTGTCTAGCGTTTCTGTCTGTCTGTTTGCTTGTCTGTCTGTCTGTCTGTTTTGTGTGTGTGTGTGTGTGACTGTCTGTCTGTCTATAATTGTGTCTGTCTATCTGTCTAGCTTTTCTGTCTGTCTGTCTGTTTTGTGTGTGTCTGTCTATAATTCTTTCTGTCTGTCTGTCTAGCCTTTCTCTCTGTTTGTCTGCTCGTCTGTCTGTCTATAATTGTGTCTGTCTATCTGTCTAGCTTTTCTCTCTGTCTGCCTGCTTGTCTGTCTGTCTATATGTCTAGCATTTCTGTCTGTCTGTCTATGTGTGTGTCTATCTATAATTGTGTCTATCTGTCTAGCTTTTCTCTCTGTCTGTCTGTCTGTCTGTCTGTTTGTCTCTCTGTCTAGCATTTCTGTCTAGCCTTTCTCTCTGTGTGTCTGCCTGTCTATCTGTCTAGCGTTTCTGTCTGTCTGTTTGCTTGTCTGTCAGTCTGTCTATCTGTCTGACCATCTATTTATTAGCCTTTCTGTCTGTCCGTCTGCTTATCTGTCTTTCTCTCTGTCTGTTTGCTTGTCTGTCTGTCTCGTTCGTTCTCTCTCCGTCTCCTCTTTGTCTTTTGTGCATGTATTAATTCATGTATTTTCTCCCTGAGCTCTTTTGCATCCTGAAACAACAGAAATGCTAATTGATTGCATCAGCAGATAATTGGCGTAATTATTTGTGAACTTCTCTCAGGAGCTAATAGCAGCTCATTGTGCCGTCACGAAGCTTAAAGACAAAAGCCAGGGATTTTGGAGTGCTTGCTGTATCGAGCATCTGTACTGAGATGCAAAACGTCACCATTTTTATCACTTCAGGTAAAATGAGCCCCGAGACAATCAGCACACAGGAGGAGAAAGAAAGTGTGTGTAGCTGCAGTATTGTGCATACATCCAATGTGTGTGTGTGTGTGTGTGTGTGTGTGTTCAGTAACAGATTACACAGATAACACAAAGCAAACACTCTGCCTTTTCCTTTAATTCGTCACTCCTGATTATAATCCGCTTCATGCCGGATCCTCGCTCTTGTTCCTGAGCTGTCTTCCCAGCTTTTGTGCTTTCGACCTGAATCATTAAATAAAGAAAGAAATCATAATGTCACAGAATCAGCTTTCCTAATCATCCTGGCTTGAGTGTGACAGCAGGAAGACGACTCTGCAATCATCACTTTTATCACCCTGACACCACTGAGCTACAATTCAGCCTGATGATGAGGTGAAAAGGTGACATTTTAGCAGACATTTCACAGGTCCTTTCTTTCTTTCTTTCTTTCTTTCTTTCTTTCTTTCTTTCTTTCTTTCTTTCTTTTGACCTTTCGACCTTTCGACGATGCCCAAGTCTTCTCATTGTTTTCTTCTCACTGAATTAAACAGTGTATATAAGTGAAGATTTTCAACTGGAATATTTGGCTCCTCGGGATCCAGCGTGTCATTTAAGTCTTCCCTTCGTTTTTTCCAGCACTGTTTATATCTATTCCTGCATGAATAGTCCTAGTCGTGATGATCACATTAATCACATCAAATCTGTTTCCCGCGGCGTCTAGGCTCATTATCCAGGCACGTATGAGATCGCCGAGGATCCGGCTATTTTAGGCTGATCCAGTGTTAGCATTAACATGATTAGGCTAGTGAGGCATTAGAATAAAGTGACAAGGCTGCTGCAGTGTTAGCAGATAGAAAATGACTCAGCTCCTGTCCTACATGTAGTGCGAAAGCACAAGCAGCACACAGAGATCATCTTGGACAGAATGGGAACGACGCAGCCTTTTACACCACACACCTTTTTCCCTTTCGCGCCGTCCTTCCACACGAGCGCTTTCATCACTCGTTACTCCGGCGTCTTCATTTTTAATGAGGTCTGAAACCTGTCCGAGCGAACCGCTAGCTCTCACAGCTCGTCATGTTTTATTCTTAACAAAAGCTAAACTTTTCTGTTTTTATATGTACATTTAAATCTGATCCAAAATGCATCTCGGTAGAGCAGAAACTGTGTGAATTTAGCATGGCGCGCAGGAAAAGGATTGGAGATTTTGGTTGTTTTTTTTAGTCTGAGCGCTTCCTAAAACGCATCTTCCTCCATCGTGTTCTCCTTGTTTTTTTCCCTCCTGCTTGCCTGTTAGCGCTGTTTACATTTACATTCCATTTACATCTATTTCTGCGTCTTACAAGTGAAACAGAATCAATTCCGCGCTGTTAAAGGAAACGATCGGCCAAAACCATTCCCTGGACACCCAGCGCACTTCACCTCGATTGCTATGTAAATTAGTATCCGAGGTGTTTAAATATGATTATCGAGGCTAGAAAATGAACTCAAAAAGATATGTTGCCAGATACCCAGAGGGGATTTTTTTCTGTTATTGCCCCTAGAGCCGAATCCATATTTAATCCTGTATGTCGATGATGATCTGAAACATGCAAATTGTTATCCAAGAACGTAACGAATATGGTCGATCGTTTTGAATCAGACACTCTGAGAACGTTTCTAATGAAATTAATTATGCCAGCGGATTTGAATAAAGAGCATTGAATAGCTATTAATTCGGTTTAATTTGAATTTAATAACTAACTAAAATCTGGAGGGAGTGAAGGTTGGACTGGGAAAATATCTTTAATCACGATGAATCAGGTATTGCCTGGAAATTTAATAACTGATCACGAATTTTTGTGTGTGTGTGTGTGTGTGTGTGTGATAAAAAAAAGAGAAAGAGAGAGAGAGAGAGAGAGAGAAATGAAAAGATTGAAGGCCACATTCTTAAAGCAAATATTTAAACAGCTCCTACTTTGCTTTACTTTGGAAAATTTTAATCACAAACTTGCCGGAAAGGTCTAGAAAATCCGTAAACGAACGTGCTGAGTGCGCGATGGATTTATGGATTCTGTAGCGGCGTTGATATTGATGAGATTCTCTCATCAGCAGAGGCGATACCATGACATTTGACCCTAAAGAGCTAGCAGGGTGAAAAGAGTCCGTGACCTGAGCAACCTTTACATTTTTTAATCTTTCCAAGTGCTTCAACTGAGTTAGAGGGAAAAAAAAGGCTTAATGTCAAAATATCTGTATTCAATTCAATAAAATATCCAGGCCTGAGCTTTTTGCAAGGAACAGCATGCATTTAATCAATGATTCAATTTGAGTTAAATGGCCAGATTAAATGTCTTCTCCTCATACATGATGTATGAAACAGCAGAAGACTGAAGAAGCAGAGGAGAAGTTTCTAGAAAATTTTTTCAGTCAGGAAACACAAAGCCTTAGGAACTCGGTGCAGTGCGGTACACTGGGAACGTGGACCTGTGGGACAGAGAACCATGAAAAGTTAAGAGAAATATAGGGCTCTGGGTACAGAGGATCCTATAAAATGTGGCTTTGGGAATATGGCACATGGCTTTGGGAACATGATACGTCGCTTTGGGAATATGGTGTGTGGTTTAGGGAATATGGTACATTTACATTTACGTTTACATTTCTGGCATTTGGCAGACGCTCTTATCCAGAGTGATGTACAAATGTGCTTTAAAGTCTCTATCAATGACTACATTAACACTAGTTCAATAGGACACAGACTTAGTATACCATCAGCCTAAAAACTGTTTTTTTTTTTTGTTTTTTTTGTACATACCACATAACAATACTTAAAAACAGGGAAAAATAAGAGCTAGTTTAAGTACTTCAGGAAGAGGTAGGTCTTCAGTTGCTGTTTAAAGACGGTCAAGTGACTTGGCTGTACGAACATCTAGGGGAAGTTCATTCCACCACCTCGGTGCCAGAACAGAGAAGAGTCTAGATGTATACCTACCTTTTTCCCTGAGAGATGGTGGGACCAGTCGAGCAGTGCTAGCGGATCTGAGGGAGCGAGGTGCAGTGCGAGGAGTAACGAGAGCCTGAGATGATGGCGCTGGTCCATTCTTGGCTTTGTAGGCAAGCATTAGTGTTTTGAATCTGATGCGTGCAGCTACCGGAAGCCATTGGAGGGAACGCAGCAGTGGGGTGGTGTGGGAGAACTCAGGCAGGTTGAAAACAAGTCACACAGCTGCATTTTGGATCATTTGCAGTGGGCGAATTGCGTTTAGAGGTAGACCTGCCAGAAGAGAGTTGCAGTAGTCCAATCTTGAAATGACCAGAGACTGAACAAGCGCCTAAGTAGCCTGTGTGGATAAAACATCCACATCTGAATCCTTCCATGAGTATGTCACATTAGCAACATGGAAGGAAAGGGACAGTTGATTGTTCATGGTTACCCCAAGGTGGCGAGCAGTGGCTGAAAAGGAGATCATGGAGTTGTTCAGATAACGCAAGATCCTAGGCTGGGGATGGATCACCTGGGATGACCAGCAGGTCAGTTTTGCTGAGATTGAGTTTCAGCTGATGAGCCATCTGATGAAATGCCCACCAGACACGCTGAGATCTGAGCAAAAGCCGTGGTATCTGAGGGAGGGAAGGAGAAGTTGGGTGTCATCGGCAGAGCAGTGGTATGAAAACCCATGTGAGGATATAATTTTGCTAAGAGAGTGAGTATAGAGGGAGAAAAGGAGAGGACCAAATACTGAGCCTTGTGGGACACCAGTCGAGTGTCTGCATGGAGCAGATGTCAACCCCTTTCCATGTTACCTGATATGAGCGACCATCCAGGTAGGAAGCAAACCATTCCCATGCTGTTCCACAAATTCCAAGACTCCTGAGGGTGGACAAGAGAGTCTTGTGGTTTACTGTGTCAAATGCTGCAGACAGGTGGAGGAGGATGAGGATCGATGACAGTTTGGCTGATCTAGCAGCATGTAGTTTCTCAGTGATGCCAAAAGGGCAGTCTCTGTGGAATGTGCTGCTTTGAAGCCAGACTGGTTGGGATCATGGAGGTTATTCTGCAGGAGATAGTCAGACAGCTGATTATAAACAATGCGTTTGAGAAATTTTGAAAGAAATGATGAGAGAAGTGATACCGGTCTGTAGTTGCTGATATCTGAGGGATCCAGAGCAGGTTTCTTCAGGATGGAGATGACCCTGGCTTTCTTAAAGGCAGTTGGTACATGACCAGATGTTATGGATCCATTGATGACTGTGGGTATGAAGGGCAGGAGGTCAGGTGAGATGGTCCTGGAGCATAGTTAAAGGGATTGGATCCAGTGGGCAGGTGGTAGGATCGGATAATTTGCAAAACCTCTTGTGCTGGTACGGTTGAGAGATGCTTCAAGGAAGGAGTAGTGGAGTCCTGACTGTGTGATGTAAATGAAGTTGGTGCAGAAGTGAAGGTCTGGCAGATCTTCTCAATCTTCTCTGTGTAAAAAGTGACGAAATCTTCGCCAGTCAGGGAGAATGGAGCAGGTTGAGTAATGAAGATGGTACATGGCTTTGGGAATGTGGTACGTGGCTTTGGGAATATGGTACGTGGCTTTGGGAATACGATACTTGGCTTTGGGAATATAGTACGTGGCTTTGGGAATATGGTACATGGCTTTGGGAATATGGTAGGTGGTTTTGGGAATATGGTATGTGGCTTTGGGAATATGGTACGTGGTTTTGGGAATATGGTACACTGGAGAAATAGAGCCATAGAGACACAGGAACTGTGGGAATAAACAGCAGCTCACTGGAAAGTAGAACCAGAGAAGCACAAGAACCATGGGAAAGTGGAAATATTGGAAAGTGGGAACATAGAACCATAGAGACAGAGGAGTGTGTGTTTACTCTGTGTGTGTTTCAGAGTTGTGTGTGTTTACTCTGTGTGTGTTTCAGAGTTGTGTGTGTTTACTCTGTGTGTGTGTAATTACAGTTGTGGAGAGAAATCTGTGACCCAGCTGCTGGATTATTACAACGACACACAGAGAAATAGAGGGCAAGTTAAGGTCTGCAGTGTAGCTCCCAAATCTGTCAGATATTATTCACAAAGCTGCAACTTCATCTATACATACACACACACACACACACACACACACACACACACACACACACGCCCCACACACACACACACTGCACCTTAGCACATGTCATACCCACCTCAAACCTCACAGTGAATAAACTTTAACAAGACACGACAGTAACGGAGGAGGGAAATGTGCAATGGGAGCTTTTGTTTGTGTATGTGTGTGTTTGTGTGTGTGTGTGTGTGTGTGTGTGTGTTTGTGTTACTCATTTCATTTTCCTGCTGTGAGAATAATCTTTAACAGAATTAGAGCAGCGGACGCGTGTCATTACAGCGTAATTAATATCCAGGATGTTGTTCTGTTAGCTCTCTGCACGGCGTGCGGCGATTCTGATGCGCCCAAGTTTCTAAAGTTAAAGTAGAAGCTGTAAAAACACACAACTCACGTCACCACAGAAAACACACAACTCACGTCACAATGGAAAACACACAACTCACTTCACAACAGAAAACACGCAATTCACGTCACAACGGAAAACACACAACTCACTTCACAATAGAAAACACGCAACTCACGTCACAACGGAAAACACACAACTCACTTCACAACAAAAAACACGCAACTCACTTCACAACGGAAAACACACAACTCACGTCACAACAGAAAACACGCAACTCACGTCACAACGGAAAACGTGCAACTCACGTCACAACGGAAAATGTGCAACTCACGTGACAACGGAAAACACGCAACTCACGTCACAACGGAAAACACACAACTCACTTCACAACGGAAAACGCGCAACTAACGTCACAACAAAAACACGCAACTCACTTCACAACGGAAAACGCGCAACTCAGGTCACAACAAAAAACACACAACTCACTTCACAACGGAAAAAAACACACAACTCACTTCACAACGGAAAACGCGCAACTCACTTCACAACAAAAAACACGCAACTCACTTCACAACGGAAAACGCGCAACTCACGTCACAACGGAAAACACGCAACTCATGTCACAACGGAAAACACGCAACTCACTTCACAACGGAAAACGTGCAACTCACTTCACAACGGAAAACGTGCAACTCACGTCACAACAGAAAACACGCAACTCACGTCACAACGGAAAACGCGCAACTCACGTGACAACGGAAAACACGCAACTCACGTCACAACGGAAAACGCGCAACTCACGTGACAACGGAAAACACGCAACTCACGACACAACGGAAAACACGCAACTCACGACACAACGGAAAACACGCAACTCTCCAGGAAACTAGTTGCAGCAGTGTGTGTGTAGTGCAGAGGAACTCCTGTCGTACGTTGGTGTGCAGTCTAGAGCTGTGTGTCTTTACAGTTGTGTGTGTGTGTGTGTGTTTAGAAATATGTGTGTGTGTATTTAGAGATGTGTGTAGTGTGTATTCTTGTGTGTTCTGTGTGTGTAATGTGTAGTGTGTGTTCTGTGTGTGGTGTGTGTGTAATGTGTAGTGTGTGTGTTCTGTGTGTGTGTGTTCTGTGTGTGTAATGTGTAGTGTGCTTTCTGTGTGTGGTGTGTGTGTGTGTAGTGTGTATTCTGTGTGTTCTATGTGTAGTGTGTGTTTTGTGTTTGTGTAATTTGTGTGTCTGTGATGTATATTCTGTGTGTTCTGTGTGTAGTGTGTGTGTTCTGTGTGTAATGTGTATTCTGTGTGTAGTTTCTGTGTGTGTGTGTGTGTTTGTGTGTGGTGTGTGTCTGTGTGTATGTTCTGTGTGTGTTCTGTGTGTGTGTGTGTGTGTGTGTGTGTTCTGTGTGTGTAATGTGTAGTGTGTTCTGTGTGTGGTGTGTGTTCTGTGTGAGTAATGTGTAGTGTGTGTTCTGTGTGTGTGTGTGTGTAATGTGTAGTGTGTGTGTGTTCTGTGTGTGTTCTGTGTGTGTGTGTGTGTGTTCTGTGTGTGTGTGTGTTCTGTGTGTGGTGTGTGTGTTCTGTGTGTGTGTGTGTTCTGTGTGTGGTGTGTGTGTTCTGTGTGTGTGTGTGTGTGTGTGTTCTGTGTGTGTTCTGTGTGTGTGTGTTCTGTGTGTGGTGTGTGTGTTCTGTGTGTGTGTGTTCTGTGTGTGGTGTGTGTGTTCTGTGTGTAAAGTGTATTCTGTGTTTGGGTTCTGTGTGTGTGTGTGTGTGTGTGGGTACTTGGTAGGGGCTCCTTTTGCTTTAATTACTGCCTCAATTGGGCGTGGCATGGAGGTGATCAGTTTGTGGCACTGCTGAGGTGGTATGGAAGCCCAGGTTTCTTTGACAGTGGCCTTCAGCTCATCTGCATTTTTTGGTCTCTTGTTTCTCATGTTCCTCTTGACAATACCTCATAGATTCTCTATGGGGTTCAGGTCTGGTGAGTTTGGCCAGTCAAGCACACCAACACCATGGTCATTTAACCAACTTTTGGTGCTTTTGGCAGTGTGGGCAGTGCCAAATCCTGCTGGAAAATGACATCAGCATCTTCAAAAAGCTGGTCAGCAGAAGGAAGCATGAAGTGCTCCAAAATTTCTTGGTAAACGGGTGCAGTGACTTTGGTTTTCAAAAAACACAATGGACCAACACCAGCAGATGACATTGCACCCCAAATCATCACAGACTGTGGAAACTTAACACTGGACTTCAAGCAACTTGGGCTATGAGCTTCTCCACCCTTCCTCCAGACTCTAGGACCACGAGTTTCACAATTTGAGTTGAATTACTGAAATAAATGAACTTTTCCTCGACATTCTAATTTATTGAGATGTACCTGTATGTTCTGTAAGCTGAATCAGACATGCAGTGTTTTTCTGAGGTGTGTGTAGTGTGTGTGTGTGTGTGTGTGTGTGTGTGTGTATTTCTAAGGTGTGTATAGTGTGTGTAGTGTGCATTTCTCAGGTGTGTGTGTAGTTCTGAGTTGTGTGTTTTTATCAGCGAGAATCAAGGGGAAGGTGTACAGGACAGTGGTGAGAGCGGCCATGCTGTATGGTTTAGAGACAGTGTCACTGAGGAAGAGACAGGAGTCAGAGCTAGAGGTAGCAGAGCTGAAGATGTTGAGGTTCTCTTTGGGAGTGACAAGATTGGACAGGATTAGGAACGAGTACATCAGAGGGACAGCTCATGTTGGACGTTTGGGGGACAAAGTTAGGGAGGCCAGATTAAGATGGTTTGGACATGTTCAGAGGAGGGAGAGTGAGTATATTGGTAGGAGAATGTTGGACATGGAGCTGCCAGGCAGGAGGCAAAGAGGAAGGCCAAAGAGGAGGTATATGGATGGAATTAATGAGGATATGAAGCTAGTGGGTGCAAGTGTTGAGGATGCAGAAGATAGGGATAGGTGGAGAGAGATGATTCGCTGTGGAGACCCCTGAAGGGAAAAGCCGAAAGAAGAAGAAGAAGAGGTGTGTGTATAGTGTGTGTAGTGTGTGTGTGTGTAGTGTGTATTTCTGAGTTGTGTGTGTGTAGTGTGTGTGTGTAGTGTGTATTCTTGAGGTGTGTGTAGTGTGTATTCCTGAGGTGTGTGTGTGTGTGTATAGTGTGTGTAGTGTGTGTGTGTAGTGTGTATTTCTGAGTTGTGTGTGTGTAGTGTGTATTCTTGAGGTGTGTGTAGTGTGTATTCCTGAGGTGTGTGTGTGTGTAGTGTGTATTTCTGAGTTGTGTGTGTGTAGTGTGAATTCTTGAGTTGTGTGTAGTGTGTATTCCTGAGGTGTGTGTGTGTGTGTGTGTATAGTGTGTGTAGTGTGTGTGTGTAGTGTGTATTTCTGAGTTGTGTGTGTGTAGTGTGTGTGTAGTGTGTATTCTTGAGGTGTGTGTAGTGTGTATTCCTGAGGTGTGTGTGTGTGTGTGTGTGTATTTCTGGGGTGTGTGTGTGTAGTGTGTGTGTAGTGTGTATGCCTCAGGTGTGTGTGTGTGTGTGTGTATTGTGTAGTTCTGAGGTGTGTGTAGTGTGTATTCCTAAGGGTGTGTGTGTGTGTGTGTGTGTGGGTGTGGGTGTAGCGTGTAGTTCTGAGGTGTGTGTAGTGTGTATTCCTGAGGTGTGTGTGTGTAGTGTGTATTTCTGGGGTGTGTGTGTGTGTGTAGTGTGTATGTACAGTGTGTGTGTGTAGTGTGTATGCCTCAGGTGTGTGTGTGTGTGTGTATTGTGTAGTTCTGAGGTGTGTGTGTGTGTGTGTGGGTGTAGCATGTAGTTCTGAGGTGTGTGTAGTGTGTATTCCTGAGGTGTGTGTGTGTAGTGTGTATTTCTGGGGTGTGTGTGTGTGTGTGTGTAGTGTGTATGTACAGTGTGTGTGTATTGTGTAGTTCTGAGGTGTGTGTAGTGTGTATTCCTGAGTGTGTGTGTGTGTGTGTGTGTGTGTGTGTGTGGGTGTAGCGTGTAGTTCTGAGGTGTGTGTTTCGGCTGCACGGGCAGCAGGTGCAGAGACTCGGCCCTTTTGATCCTGACACAAAAACACTTCCTGTAGTACTATCATCATCCTCATCATCTCTCTCTCTCACACGCACACACACACACACACACACACACACACACACACACATTCTTTTGTCCTCATCCCTTTTTAGCATTCTGTCTCTCTGATTTTTTATTATTTTTTTCATTTAAATTGTCTTCCTTTTCTGCTCGCCTCGCTGTCGCCTGGTTCAGAGTTTCATCTGCATTATTCCATCAGCCCAGTGTTTTTTATTACGCACCACACACACACAAGTCCACGGAGGACATAATTAACGTGTTATCCTGCTCCGGATTCCCTAA
The DNA here is from genome assembly GCA_033459395.1 of Hemibagrus guttatus. NCBI lineage: Eukaryota > Metazoa > Chordata > Actinopteri > Siluriformes > Bagridae > Hemibagrus > Hemibagrus guttatus. The sequence goes on along the minus strand of JAUCMX010000005.1, from coordinate 1,586,484 downwards.
AAGCATTCCGATTTATTTTTATTATTAAACCTCTTTCAGTTGCAGACGCACAAAAAGAGAGCTTTTAGAAGGTTGACGCTATTTTCATAAGATATAGATGTGTGTGTGCAGTGTGTTTGTAGTGTATTGTTTGTGTGTAGTGTGTGTTCTGTAAGCTGAATCAGACATGCAGTGTATTTCTGAGGTTTGTGTAGTGTGTGTGTTTTGTGTGTACTGTGTGTTTTGTTTGTAGTATATGTTTTGTGTGTAGTGTTTGTAGTGTGTGTGTGTAGTGCATGTTTTATGTGTAGTGTGTGTTTGTAGTGTATGTTCTGTGTGTAGTGTTTGCAGTGTGTGTAGGGTGTGTGTGTGTGTAGTGTTTGTAGTGTATGTTTTATGTGTTTTGTGTGTAGTGTGCAGTGTGTTTTGTGTGTAGTGTTTGTAGTGTGTGTGTGTGTAGTGTATGTTTTGTGTGTGTAGTGTGTGTGTAGTGTGTTTTGTGTATAGTGCGTGTGTGCAGTGTGTTTTGTGTGTAGTGTTTGTAGTGTGTGTGCGTGTGTAGTGTATGTTTTGTGTGTGTAGTGTGTGTGTTTTGTGTGTTTTGTGTATAGTGTGTGTGTGCAGTGTGTTTTGTGTGTAGTGTGTGTGTGTGTGTAGTGTATGTTTTGTGTGTGTAGTGTGTGTTTTGTGTATAGTGTGTGTGTGCAGTGTGTTTTGTGTGTAGTGTGTGTGTGTGTAGTGTATGTTTTGTGTGTGTAGTGTGTGTGTTTTGTGTATAGTGTGTGTGTGCAGTGTGTTTTGTGTGTAGTGTTTGTAGTGTGTGTGCGTGTGTAGTGTATGTTTTGTGTGTGTAGTGTGTGTGTTTTGTGTATAGTGTGTGTGTTTTGTGTGTTTTGTGTGTAGTGTTTGTAGTGTGTGTGTGCAGTGTATGTTTTGTGTGTGTTTTGTGTATAGTGTGTGTGTGCAGTGTGTTTTGTGTGTAGTGTTTGTAGTGTGTGTGCGTGTGTAGTGTATGTTTTGTGTGTGTAGTGTGTGTGTTTTGTGTATAGTGTGTGTGTGCAGTGTGTTTTGTGTGTAGTGTTTGTAGTGTGTGTGCGTGTGTAGTGTATGTTTTGTGTGTGTAGTGTGTGTTTTGTGTATAGTGTGTGTGTGCAGTGTGTTTTGTGTGTAGTGTTTGTAGTGTGTGTGCGTGTGTAGTGTATGTTTTGTGTGTGTAGTGTGTGTGTTTTGTGTATAGTGTGTGTGTGCAGTGTGTTTTGTGTGTAGTGTTTGTAGTGTGTGTGCGTGTGTAGTGTATGTTTTGTGTGTGTTTTGTGTGTTTTGTGTATAGTGTGTGTGTGCAGTGTGTTTTGTGTGTAGTGTTTGTAGTGTGTGTGTGTGTTGTAGTGTATGTTTTGTGTGTGTAGTGTGTGTTTTGTGTATAGTGTGTGTGTGCAGTGTGTTTTGTGTGTAGTGTTTGTAGTGTGTGTGTGTGTTGTAGTGTATGTTTTGTGTGTGTAGTGTGTGTGTTTTGTGTATAGTGTGTGTTTTGTGTGTAGTGTTTGTAGTGTGTGTGCATGTGTAGTGTATGTTTTGTGTGTGTAGTGTGTGTTTTGTGTATAGTGTGTGTGTGCAGTGTGTTTTGTGTGTAGTGTTTGTAGTGTGTGTGCGTGTGTAGTGTATGTTTTGTGTGTGTAGTGTGTGTGTTTTGTGTATAGTGTGTGTGTGCAGTGTTTTGTGTGTAGTGTTTGTAGTGTGTGTGCGTGTGTAGTGTATGTTTTGTGTGTGTAGTGTGTGTTTTGTGTATAGTGTGTGTGTGCAGTGTGTTTTGTGTGTAGTGTTTGTAGTGTGTGTGCGTGTGTAGTGTATGTTTTGTGTGTGTAGTGTGTGTGTTTTGTGTATAGTGTGTGTGTGCAGTGTTTTGTGTGTAGTGTTTGTAGTGTGTGTGCGTGTGTAGTGTATGTTTTGTGTGTGTAGTGTGTGTTTTGTGTATAGTGTGTGTGTGCAGTGTGTTTTGTGTGTAGTGTTTGTAGTGTGTGTGCGTGTGTAGTGTATGTTTTGTGTGTGTAGTGTGTGTTTTGTGTATAGTGTGTGTGTGCAGTGTGTTTTGTGTGTAGTGTTTGTAGTGTGTGTGCGTGTGTAGTGTATGTTTTGTGTGTGTAGTGTGTGTTTTGTGTATAGTGTGTGTGTGCAGTGTGTTTTGTGTGTAGTGTTTGTAGTGTGTGTGTGTGTTGTAGTGTATGTTTTGTGTGTGTAGTGTGTGTTTTGTGTATAGTGTGTGTGTGCAGTGTGTTTTGTGTGTAGTGTTTGTAGTGTGTGTGTGTGTGGTGTAGTGTATGTTTTGTGTGTGTAGTGTGTGTGTTTTGTGTATAGTGTGTGTTTTGTGTGTAGTGTTTGTAGTGTGTGTGCATGTGTAGTGTATGTTTTGTGTGTGTAGTGTGTGTTTTGTGTATAGTGTGTGTGTGCAGTGTGTTTTGTGTGTAGTGTTTGTAGTGTGTGTGCGTGTGTAGTGTATGTTTTGTGTGTGTAGTGTGTGTGTTTTGTGTATAGTGTGTGTGTGCAGTGTTTTGTGTGTAGTGTTTGTAGTGTGTGTGCGTGTGTAGTGTATGTTTTGTGTGTGTAGTGTGTGTTTTGTGTATAGTGTGTGTGTGCAGTGTGTTTTGTGTGTAGTGTTTGTAGTGTGTGTGCGTGTGTAGTGTATGTTTTGTGTGTGTAGTGTGTGTTTTGTGTATAGTGTGTGTGTTTTGTGTGTTTTGTGTGTAGTGTTTGTTCTGATAATCAGAATAATCTTGATGAACGATTCCACTTCCTTAATCACAAGGCTAACGTTGCTCATCGCTTCCACGCGGATTTTAATCACTATTTGTTGGCTAATTAAAGAACTAGCTGGCTAGAAAGCACAGACTAGCGTGCTAGCCGTCTACGTGAGAATTGTTTACGTCGGGAACGGTGGAAAAACTCAAACATTCTCCTAAGTTGCGCTTGAGGTAATAATTTAGATACTGTAGTTCGTTATAGAGAAGGAGACTTTTGTATACCAGGGACCAGTGCGTTTAATGACACTTGTGGAGAGCTTGCATCACTTCAACACTTGTACACCAAATCATCTGTCCACCAGGGGCACCCCAGCACAGGATAATGACCATACATCAACATACCCTCCTTAACACATCCTGAATGTATCTTAACTGACTGGATTGCACATTATCAGTTATCTACATATACTAATTCGTTAGCATGTTTGTGCTTCGTCATCACAGATAGTGTATTTCTAGCTGTTTTTAATGAATAGTTTGCGATGTTAGCCAGTGATTAGTTCTGTGTGAGTAGCATAGCTAGCAGGCTGTCAATCAAACATGCTGACTGGATTTATTAAGGCCACGCCCACTAGAACAGATCTTTTTTTTTCCTACATGTTTTCAGGAAGTCTACAAACGTTGGGAACAGTTTGAGGCATTCCGTATTCATCTCCTCGTCATTGTCCACCATCTGGAGCTGTCACGAATGGTCGTGAATTCTGTCAAGGCTAAACAAACACTCTGACGCTCGTATCTCGGCGGTATTGAGCCTTGCGCCAATCTGCTCCGCAAATACGCTCTGTGCCAAAGTGTCTGATTGAAATGGCGCTCGCCGGATGGAAATATGCTAACACATCTGTTACGGCAGGAACTGAATCTCCCTCAGCTTTTGTGGAGGTGTGATGAAGCAGAATGTATTAGCATTTCTATTGCGGGTTTTCACACAGCCTGCTTTTGATCAATGCCTGCAGTTCGGTCCTGTGAGTGAGGTCGTGTTTATAAGAGCAACACAAATGAATGACGAGTGCCAGTGATGCCGTGACACACCGGATACATGCTGAGTACCGGGGAGAGCCGTGGACTTTCTCTGGGTGTTCAGTCTGGAGCTGTGTGTGTATTTAGTTTGGAGCTGTGTGTGTGTGTGTGTGTGTGTGTGTGTGTTTAGTCTGGAACTGTGTGTGTGTTTAGTCTTAAGCCGTGTGTGTGTTTAGTCTGGAGTTGTGCGTGCGTGTTTAGTCTTAAGCCGTGTGTGTGTTTAGTCTGGACCTGTGTTGGTATTTAGTCTAGAACTGTGTGTGTGTTTAATCTAGATCGGTGTGTATGTGTTTAGTCTTAAGCCATGTGTGTGTGTTTAGTCTGGAGCGGTGTGTGTGTGTGTTTAGTCTGGAGCTCTGTGTGTGTTTTGTCTGGAGCTGTGTGTGTGTGTGTGTGTGTGTGTGTGTTCAGTCTTAAGCCATGTGTGTGTGTTTAGTCTGGAGCGGTGTGTGTGTGTTTAGTCTGGTGCTGTGTGTGTGTGTTTAGTCTGGAGCTGTGTGTGTGTTTAGTCTTAAGCCATGTGTGTGTGTTTAGTCTGGAGCTCTGTGTGTGTTTAGTCTAGAGCTGTGTGTTTGTTTAGTGTAGAGCTGTGTGTGTTTAGTCTAGAGCTGTGTGTGTGTTTAGTCTGGAGCTATGTGTGTTTAGTCTAGAGTTGAGTGTGTTTAGTCTAGAGCTGTGTGTGTGTTTAGTCTAGAGCTATGTGTGTTTAGTCTAGAGTTGAGTGTGTTTAGTCTAGAGCTGTGTGTGTTTAGTCTAGAGCTGTGTGTGTTTAGTCTAGAGCTGTGTGTGTGTTTAGTCTAGAGCTGTGTGTGTGTGTAGTCTGGAGCTGTGTGTGTGTTTAGTCTGGAGCCAGGTGTGTGTTTACTCTGGAGCTCTGTGTGTGCGTTTAGTCTGGTGCTGTATGTGTTTAGTCTAGAGCTGTGTGTTTAGTCTGGAGCTGTGTGTGTGTTTAGTCTGGAGCTATGTGTGTTTAGTCTAGAGTTGAGTGTGTTTAGTCTAGAGCTGTGTGTGTTTAGTCTAGAGCTGTGTGTGTGTTTAGTCTAGAGCTGTGTGTGTGTGTAGTCTGGAGCTGTGTGTAAGTTTAGTCTGGAGCCAGGTGTGTGTTTACTCTGGAGCTCTGTGTGTGTGTTTAGTCTGCAGCTGTGTGTATTTAGTCTAGAGCTGTGTGTGTTTTGTCTGGAGCTGTGTGTGTGTTTAGTCTTAAGCCTGTGTGTGTTAGTCTAAGCTGTGTGTGTGTTTAGTCTGGAGCGGTGTGTGTGTGTGTTTAGTCTGGTGCTGTGTGTGTGTGTGTTTAGTCTTAAGCCGTGTGTGTGTGTGTGTGTTTAGTCTGGAGCTCTGTGTGTGTTTAGTCTGGAGCTGTGTGTGTGTGTTTAGTCTGGAGCTGTGTGTGTGTGTTTAGTCTGGAGCTGTGTGTGTGTTTAGTCTTAAGCCGTGTGTGTGTGTTTAGTCTGGAGCTATGTGTGTTTAGTCTAGAGTTGAGTGTGTTTAGTCTAGAGCTGTGTGTGTTTAATCTAGAGCTGTGTGTGTGTTTAGTCTAGAGCTGTGTGTGTGTGTAGTCTGGAGCTGTGTGTATGTTTAGTCTGGAGCCAGGTGTGTGTTTACTCTGGAGCTCTGTGTGTGTGTTTAGTCTGGTGCTGTATGTGTTTAGTCTAGAGCTGTGTGTTTAGTCTGGAGCTGTGTGTGTGTGTTTAGTCTTGAGCTATGTGTGTTTTTTGGTTGGTGTGTTTAGTCTGGAGTTTGTGTGTGTTTAGTCTGGAGCTGTGTGTGTGTGTTTAGTCTGGAGCTGTGTGTGTGTGTTTTAGTCTTGAGCTGTGTGTGTGTTTAGTCTTGACCCTGTGTGTGTTTTAGTCTGGAGCTGTGTGTGTTTAGTCTAGAGTTGTGTGTGTTTAACTCTGGAGTTTGTGTGTGTGTGTTTAGTCTGGTGCTGTGTTTGTTTTTAAGTCTGATGCTGTGTGTGTTTAATCTGGAGCTGTGTGTGTCTGTGTGTTTAGTCTGTATGATTAATCATGGGAAGATCTTTTCTTTTTCTTTTTCTTTCTCAAGTGTTTTTTTCTTCTTCTCCATCTCATTCTTTTTTCCCCACCATCTCTCTCTCTCTCTCTCTCTCTCTCTCTCTCTCTCTCTCTCTCTCTCTCTCTCTCTCTCTCATTAGCCCACACTCTTATTTCAGTGAGCGGTTGTGAGATCATAGCTAGTGCTTATAAGACGATCCTAACTTTGATTTGCAGGATCTCGCTCCCCATGCTTATATCTCACACACACACACACACACACACACACACACACACACACACACACACACACACTCACTCATACCCTGCCCGTCCAGATCAGTAATTGCCCTCACAATCAATTATATCAAACACTTTCCCGGAACACATGCATTTAAAACAGCCACTTTCACAATCACACAGAAAGACAGAGGGGTGTGTGTGTGTGTGTGTGTGTGTGTGTGTGTGTGTGTGTGTGTGTGAACTCGGTGTCCTTCATGAACAAGTGGTTGTCAAGGATACCCGGCAGGTTTTCATGTGTGTGTGTGTGTTTTGTGCTTGTGTCTGTGTATAGGTCATTAGTTCACTCTCACGTTTACACTCGTTTTTCAGAAGGTAAGTGTGAGACACACATCCATCATTTCCGGCTTCTACTTAGGAACAAATATCGATACCTGCGTCACGTCTGACGCTCCTCCGGCCCACACCGAACAACATTGGATTCATCTACAGAGCCTCGCTTTGTTCTTTTCGGGTTGCAGAATTGTCTGTTCTCATTGTTAAGTCTCCACGTCCGACCCCTGAGAAGAACCTCAGAACCTCACGCTGATCAGCAACAAATTGTCTCACGAGCTGTCCACTCCTCCACATGATCTCCGGCCGGCTCGCTGCAGACGCCACTGGATGACCGAGTCGTACCCTGTACTTGAAGCGCGCACTCGTGATGACCTCACTGATGACGCGTTTCAACTCACCGATCGGTCGATTTAACTTCAACAAGCTGTGCTTATTTTTTAGACTCTGGTGCTTGTTAAGAGGCACGGTGGCACGGTGGCTTGGTGGTTAGCACGTTTGCCTCACACCTCCAGGGTTGGGGGTTTGATTTCCGCCTCTGCTATGTGTGTGTAGAGTTTGCATGTTCTCCCTGTGCCTCGGGGGTTTCCTCCGGGTACTCCGGTTTCCTCCCCCAGTCCAAAGACATGCATTGTAGGTTGATTGGCATCTCTAAATTGACCGAAGCATGTGTGTGTGTGTGTGTGAGATTGGGCCCTGCAGTAGACTGGCATCCTGTCCAGGGTGTACCCTGCCTTGTGCCCATAGTCTCCTGAGATAGGCTCCAGGTTCCCTGTGACCCAGTAGTAGAATAAGCAGGTATAGAAAATGGATGGATGGATGGATGATTGTTAAGAGCTCCGGTAATCGCTCCAGAAACAAGAAAAGCAACAAAAATCAAAGTTCTGTGGGTCAAAGTTCTGTCTGTGCCAGTCAATACATTGATGACGACACGGGCTTGACTTTGTTTTGCAAAGTGCCGGGGGGTAAAAAAGGAAGTCGATATTCTCACCGAAATCATTTTGGTGCGTGTATGAGGCGCTTCGATTTAACTAATGTTTCAATCCACAGAGTTATTGAGTTGCTGTGGATTGCATCAGCGAAGGTTTTTTTTTAAATTTTTTTTACCAGGATTTCGTTAGAGGAGGAAGAAAGCGTGTGATCCTGTAGGATTAACCTGGCCTTATTAATAATCTACTCTTATATTCATACAGTAACATGAGACTATCTCAGTGCAATGCTTATACCAAGAGCTTTTTGACCGTGTTTGTGTTGAGATTTGTTACAGTAAAAAAACATGAATAAATAAATAAAGCGGTTGCGGAGGGTAAGAGAATGTGTCCTTCCAGCACCACAGGGTTGTTTAGCCACCTAAAGGTTGTGGCAAGGGTTCCCGTCTCCGTCCTGCATCCGTGGTGTTCTCCCTGTGGTATAGGGGTTTCCTCGGGGTACTCTGGTTTCCTCTACTAGACCAAAGACATCATTCCAAAGGATGCCATTATTTGGTCCCCTGTCCTCGCACCCTGTGTCCCCTGGGATTGGCTGCAGGTTTTCTTGAGACTTATGTTGAATAATGGATGGATGGATTACTCTGAACCATCCTGCAGGTACCGAACCAGCCACGCCTCTGCTCCAACCAATCAGTGCTCACCTGAAGGAGACAGGATTAGCCAGTGGAAGACTGCACCTGAGCAGGTTAAAAATGGTCTCTGTCTGCGACGCTTCTCCACAAGACCAAATTGGGCCATCGTTTAGCTGAAGGTGTGGTGGTGTGGTCTGTCAAAAAACGTCACACAGCTAAGAATCTTCACATCAACCACAAGATCCTGCAGATTTCTTCCTCCACACCCTGAGAAAGAGAGAGAGAGAGAGAGAGAAAATGACCCTCTGCTAGCTTCCCATCCATCCTCCAGCTCCGAGGCTCTGAGCTGGACAGAATTGGTTCATAACCTCGCAGAGTTTCTCCTTTATTGAGGTCAGTGCACTCGCTCTCCGCTGCAGCAAGCAGCGCATTCAAAACCTGTCCTTGTATTAGACACGTCCAAGGGCTCTGCTCCGCATCGGCTCCGTAACTTGGAGAAGAACTCGTACGTCCTTCAGAAAACCTGGATGTCCTGCAGATCCGATCGATATCTCCAGCTTCAATTTTCTCTGCAGTGACCTTTGCATTGTGTCAGGTCTTGTATTCAGTGTGTACATGTTGATACCAAGTTGTCATTTGATCGATTGTTGCTCTTGGAACTTTTCAGCGGATTCCGGATTCTGATTGGTCAGAAGGTCCATTTAATTGTTTAATTAGAGTTCTGGCTGTAATTGAAATACCCGAGTTTCAATTATCGTGCTTGTTAGAGTATTAACGTTATCGTCGCTATAGCGACAACGAATTGACAGGCGATTTGAGACAGCCCAGTCTATCCTCGCGTATCACACGTTAATTAGATGATGTGTTGATTCAAGTGGGAAATACTGCAATGTAGTGGTGTGTGTGTGTGTGTGTGTGTGTGAGTCTCTGGAGTGTGATGAATATTACATTAATCAGAGGTCAGTCTATAGGACAGAGCGAGCGAGTGTGTGTATGACGTGTCCCCCGATAACGTGCTTCACGCTGCGGAAATCAAATGTCTGTTATACACACATCAATGGAAAAGCACCAGTGACACTAACACCAGGGGGTGTGTGTGTGTGTGTGTGTGTGTGTGTGTGTGTGTGTGTGATGTGAGTGATAAGTACCTTAGTGTCTGGTGTATTCTTTGATAAGGTATGCTATATTTGCATTCAGTCATGTACATGCAGCTAGAGATTCATTTTACACACACACACACACACACACACACACACACACACACACACACACACACACAAACAAAGGCTGGACTGCATCTGTTCCTGGTAATTACATGGCCGTCACACTGAGTGAAGGACTGCCACTCCTCTGTGTGTGTGTGTGTGTGTGTGTGTGTGTGTGTGTGTGTGTTGTTTGAAAAGGTAATCCTGTTCTCTGTAGCCTTTTTTTTTGTTGTTGTTGTTTCAAAAAAAGGGGGGGAAAATGAATATATAAACAGACTGTTCAAAAGTTTTTTGGGTTTCCCTTTTTTTGGTGTGTTTTTGTTTGTTTATTTTTTTGTTTTT
>JAUCMX010000005.1:1543176-1576521 GCA_033459395.1 Hemibagrus guttatus | reverse complement strand
AATAAATAACCCAAGATATTACACGGAAAAAAGCACTTTAGTGCCAAAAAATTTGGGCAAAATGCCAACCGCTCTCACAGCTCTACACCCACATCGCTTCTCCGCCGCCATGCGCAGAGAGAGAGAGAGAGATGGAGAGAGAGAGAGAGAGAGAGAGAGAGAAAGAAAAAGAAAGAAGGAAAAGAAGAAGGAAGGAAGGAAGGAAGAAAAAGAAAGAAAAAACAAAGAAAAAAAGAAGGAAAATTAAGAAAATGAAGGAAAGAAAGAGAAAAAAAAAAAAAAAGAAAGATTTTAATTGATATTAGTCAGGATGGTGTGATGGAGGATTGAGGAGTGGTGGAGGATGGATGATGCCATATGGAGTGATGGATGTTGGTGTGATGAATGATGGAGTGATGGGGGGGGCTGGGGTGATGGATGATGAAGGATGCATGATGGAGTGATGGATGATGGAGGGATTAATAATCAGCACAGGACTGAAAACAGAACGTCAGAATTTATTATTTCATTTTTTCGATACCCCTCAGAACCTGAGCTTCTGCACCAGGTTCCTACATTCAGCACAAACATCTCCATAAGGTGGTGGAGAGCAGGCTTTTGGACTTCTCTACATCATCCATACGCTGCTGTTCCCCGGTGAAAGAAAGAAAGAAAGAAAGAAAGAAAGAAAAAAAAAAGAAAGAAAGAAAGAAAGAATACGTGGCAAGTTAACATATCATCTTTAGCCGCTTCCATAGCAGCCCCTAGGTGTAGTACTAGCTTGCTAGCTTTATAGAACACCTTCATTTATGTAGCTAGAATACTTACTATCTAATGTTTTCCTCGCACGAACACGAGCTAGCTTATTCGCTAACATGCTAATGCAAGTTTTTTAGCAAACCGCTACATTTCTGTAAGTAACTGACTAGCAGGAGGGAACACCGAAGTCTCCACAACGTCTCAGTCAAGGGGTCACATGATTAATGAGTCACATCATTTTTTTTTAAATGCCTGAATGATTAGCAAACAACTTGCACATTAGCTTGTCCACCTCCCGCTGTTTGTGTGCTAATCTGCTTTCCTGTAACACTTCTTGAAATCTGTGTAGCTACAAAAAGACAATGTGTTCAGTTAGCATCATGCTAACATATGTTGTACATCTTTCTGACTTGTTGCTTTTGTGAATCAAACAAACAGCTACTTTATCAAAATTTTCACACGGTGTTACTTAGCAAAACAATGTTGTTATATAAACGGGTAAATTAGCATGATGCTGGTTGTTAGTTAGTTTTATTTCCCAAAAGATTTCCTGAAGTTCCTGTGTAGATTAATAATGTTGGAAAATGTTTTCTGTACACATCATAACATACTGTTCAGCTATCAGTTAGCATGATGCTATACATATGGTAAAATTTGCTTTCAATACATAATCCATTCGTTGTCTAGATTCCAGGAAAGCATAGTTTTTCTCGGTAATGTCCAAAAAGTATCATGCCGTGGCAATTAGCATGATGCTAATTGCTAGTTCTTAGCTTCTGTTACTTGTCCGCCTTCTAAAGATGTCCCTGAAGGAAGGTGCTGTTTATTTTTGGCTGTGTGGATAAACAGTTTTGGGAAAATTAATTAGCATTATTTATGTATAATGTACTCGTACAGCTAGCATGATGCCAATTAGCTGAAATTCACTTAGAAGCTGAAGAAGTTTCTTAGGGTTGTGTAAATGAAGATGTACACATGGTGTTATTTAGCAAACAGTGCCATGTGTGATTCCTTCATTCAGTGAGTATGATGCTAATTTATGGTTATGTTCACCAGGGTTGCCTGTTAAAGAGGTTCCTGAAGGTGCTTTTGTTCTTCTTCTTAACATACAAATAGTACAGTGCAGTTAGCACAAGGCTAATTGGTGGTCTTGCTGTTGTGGTTCTTGGCCATAGAGATGAACTTTACAAAATGGTTTCCTTTATCCATACAATGTTGTCAGTTAGCATGATGCTGACTAGCGCCTGTAGGTTATTTGTCAGCGCTGCCTGCTGAAGAGGTTCCTGAAGGCGTTGTTGTAGTTCTTGTTGAAGGCTGTGTAGATGAGCGGGTTGAAGAACGAGTTGGAGTATCCAAGCCAAAGGAAGACGCTCTTCCAGACGGGCGGGATGTCGCAGGAGCACAGTGGGATGATGAGCTCGGCCAGGAAGAACGGGATCCAGCAGAGCACGAAGACTCCGATTAGGATTCCCACCATCAATGCGGCGCGACGTTCCTTCTGTTCACGCCATGTCTCGCCCTCGGGCTGGAACGACACGGCTGCGTGACGGACGCTGAATGCCATTTGAGGCTGTTCCGCAGCCTCCTTCACCTGAGGACCAAAACACAGGAAGGTTAAGTTCTCTGTACATTTTATCACAGTTTATTTTTTAACTACAATCAGTTACAGACTAAAATCATTGGGCCAAGACCAACTCAAGATCTTTAAAGAATCTGATGCCGGTTTGGGGGATCCAAAGCATATCCCAGGAAGACTAGGCATGAGGTGGGAAGACTTTCTAGATGCATCTGCACAGACAGGAACCCAAGATCAAACCAGGTATCCTGGAGCTGAGAGGCAGCAACACTACATGCTGTATCACAAGGGTGGGAGGACTTTGGCAGTTGGGTTGGTTATGGGAGGTAGTGGAAGGAGTGGAATTTGGTTGGTCTTGCACCCTGGAGCTGAGAGGCAACAACAATACTTGCTGTACCACAAGGGTGGGGGAGTTTGGTGGGTGGGTTGGTGATAGGGGTAGTGGAAGGAGTGGAATTTGGTTGGTCTTGCCCCCTGGATCTGAAAGGCAACAACAATACTTGCTGTACCACAAGGGTGGGGGGAGTTTGGTGGGTAGGTTGGTTTTCGGGGCTAGGGGGTAGTGGACGGAGTGGAATTTGGTTGGTTTTGCACCTCCAAAGCTGTAGGTTTGATTCCCCTCTACTTCAGGAGCAATCTAGCAACTTCAGTGAGAAAGAAAGAAAGAAAGAAAGAAAAAAAAAAAGAAAAAAAGAAAGAAAGAAAGAAAGAAAGAAAAAAAAAAAGAAAAAAAAGAAAGAAAAAAAAAGAAAGAAAGAAAAAAAAAGAAATCTAGCTAGTTATCCTTTTATCTTTACCCAGTCTTGTATTAAGCCCTATATATATTATAGTGCTAACATGCTAGCTTTCTTTAACACCTTATTTTAAGTAGCTATTTATTAACTAGCTAATACACCCCTTACAGTAGCAGTAGCTAGCTCACTTAATAACAAGCTAATCCAAGAAAGTTCAAAATAGATAACAGCAGCCTGATTCCACACTGGGGAATTTGCGACTTTAACCAGTACAGAATTTACTGAACTACAGAACCCACGAAAGGTATCAGTGGCTAACTAACAGGAGCTGTTGATGATTTTCTCCGCAGTTTTAACCAGGCCAAAAGGAGTGATTAATTACTGCCTGTAGCCCATCTGTTGGTTTGCAAAATGTATTGCCCCCCCACCCCCACCCCCACTCCTTGCCCATCAATGGAAATGAACTTCAATAGAAGCAGATAGTGTCAATTCCAAATCCCTGCAACAGATTGCGGTTGCATCTGGCATGTATTCCCACCTCGCCACTAGTGTCCAGGATAGAGGGATGAACGAAAGTGACTTTTCTAACCCAGCTCTGTACTTGCTCTGTACCTAGCTCTGTTGCTCCTGACGACATAAAAGGGCTGGTGGATCTCTGCTTTCCAGCTCATGCTGAGAGGGAAATTTCCATTCGTTCCCCTCGTGTCTGATCTAAAATGACATCGAATTAGGATGATTCTACTTCATCACATTTTCCTGTCATGTCTGATTGTACAAAATGCATTTGGCTTGCCGGATCTGCTGCTCTCCAGGATGATATGATGAACATGATGAAAATTCTTCAGACTTTTGAAGAAAATGACAGAAAACCAGGCTACTTCACAAAGAGGGATTTCCATCATAATGAATAAAAAGCCATTATTGTGTTTATGGTAATGTATGTGAACATGACAACAACAATAACATGACATAAATTGTTTATTTTGTGTAGCGTTTGCTGCCTCTGGGTATATTCTAAAAGAGGTACATGTATTAAAAAAAAAAAAAAAAAAAAAAATCATTACACACCTCTCCCCTGCCTGAATTACTCGAGAGACGGAGATTAGCGCTGCGGAGGAATAAGAGGAAAATGAAAAAGCATGGGAAAAGTAATGAGGCAGAATGAACAGAGGTGGAGAGAGAGAACAAGAGGAGACAGATATATAAATAAGAAAGACTGTGTCATTATTGTAGCACCGAACTTTCATAAAGTACATTTTATTTGTCTTGTACCAAATAGAGAGACTTGTTTTGATTCATTAAACTTAAAGAGCTTAGGCAGAGAAGAACAGAGTAGAAAGAAAGGAAGGGATGGAAGGGAACAGGAACGGCTAGAAGTAAGAAATAGAGTGGTGGACAGGGATGGAAAAAAGTACGAGAAGAAATAAATGAAAAGAGAAAAAAGGGTAGACAATCAGGAAGGAAGGAAGAAATGAAGTAAGGAAGGACGGACAGATGGACGGACAGACGGACAGATGGAAGGAAGGAAGGAAGGGATGGACAGGACAGGGCAAAAGACAAAGAAAGAAGGTGATAATGGAGAAATGGATAGACAGGGAAAGAGAAAGAGAAAGAAAGGAAGGAAGAAAGAAAGAAAGAAAGAAAGAAAGAAAGAAAGAAAGAAAGAAAGAAAGAAAGAAAGAGAAATAGAGGGAAGGGGAGAGAGAGAATGGAAAAGGGATGGACAAAGTGGAAGAAGGGATGAGAGGAAAAGAAAAGGAAATAAAAGGAAGGAAGGAAGGAAGGAAGGAAGGGAAATAGAGGGAAGGGGAGAGAGAGAATGGAAAAGGGATGGACAAAGTGGGAGAAGGAATGAAAGGAAAAGAAAAGGAAATAAAAGAGAGAAAGAAAGAAAGAAAGAAAGAAAGAAAGAAAGAAAGAAAGAAAGAAAGAAAGAAAGAAAGAAAAAAAAAACAAACGAAAGAAAGAAAGGGAAATAGAGGGAAGGAGAGAGAAAGAAAGAAAAAAAGGTTTGAGAGAAATGGAAAAGGGATGGAGAAAATGAGAGGAGGAATGAGAGGGAAAGAAAAGGAAATAGAGGGAGGGAGGGAGGGAGGCAGGGAAGGAAGGAAGGAAGGAAGGAAGGAAGGAAGGGAAGGAAAAAAAGAAAGAAAGAAAGAAAGAAAGAAAGAAAGAAAGAAAGAAAGAAAGAAAGAAAGAAAGAAAGAAAGAAAAAGAAGAAGTCTGGTGAGAAAATGGAAAACGGATGGACAAAGTGAGAGAAGGAATGAGAGGAAAAGAAAAGGAAATAAAGGGAAGGAGAGAGAGAGAGAAAGAAAGAGAAGGGAAGAGTGGGATGAACCAAGGGAAGAGTGGGAAGTGTGGAAGAGGCATAGTGTCATGATCTACTGAAAGGAATGATGGCGTGATCAGGTAAAAAGGGGAAGAAGAGGTGATAGACAGATCGAGGGATGAAAAAGAGCAATAAGTCACCTTCCTCACTGGAGACTAATTGCAGTGTGAATGTTCTGCATCATTTATTCAGGTAGGAAATACTCGAAACGCTGCTGAGACACTTTCATCCTCCGTCACCGCGCCTCCACGTACACATTTTCTCAGTATGGAGTCGCTCTAACACCGCTGCCTTGTTATTTTCACACAAAATGAGCCGCGGCGGACGTGTCATGCTACCGCTGCAACGTGTGAAGACCTGCGTGAGGGCATAATTATTCTAATATAGAAAAAAAAATCCCTTTCTGCAAAATGATTTTTTTCTCTCCGGTGAAGCCATCCTGTTGAGGATAATTGGCTTCTTTTTCCGTTCAGCAGGCAATCAAGCACCTTCCTTTCCTCCAGCAGGAGTGCAATAACATGGAGACGTTCCACAGCTTCACGTTTTCCACAACGTAACGTCACTACGTTGGATAAAAAGTATGACTTCTTTAATAAATCCAAAAATTTTAATAACACCTTAGGACATGCTGCTATAGGAACTTTGGGCTGGAAACAATAACCTACTTGTGTGTGTGTGTGTGTGTGTGTGTGTGTGTGTGTGTGTGTGTGTGTGTTTTATGACTCCATATGCTGCCCAATCATCTAATGATGATCCGATCTGGCTAATATTCAGAGGACAATTAAATGAGTCACCATTTGTAAGAGAGTGCAAAGTGACACTGTAGAACAGACGATCCAATTATGACTGTGTGTGTGTGTGTGTGTGTGTGTGTGTGTGTGTGTGTGTGTGTGTGTGTGTTCTGCTGCCCACCGAGAGAGAGCTGCCTGGTTTGATCTCTGCATTTCCTTTCCTTTCCGCCGTCCTTCTCCTCCTTCTCGCTATTTTCATCCGGTTCTGTTCCGAATTTTCATTTCCTTCACAAGCTGTCTACACACCAGTGGCTCCCACTTCCTGCACAATACCAAGTGTGAGATTTGTTTTAAAAAATAGATCTATTTTACAGTACGGGACTTTTAAAAAGGAGACTGAAGTCACAGACAAATCAATGAACTGAGCGTTTTGCCGGTGTTTAGAAAACTGGAAGTGATTCTGATCTTGTCAGTAATTCAGATCAAATAACTCAAGCTACTCTGTACGGCTGTGGTGAGCAGAAAAGCATCTCGACATGTCGAGCCTTGTAGTGGACGGGTTAAAACAGCAGGAGAACACAATCGGGTTCAGCCAAGATCAAGAATCTAATGCTGAAGTCACCTTTTTTCAAATCCAGATCCAAAGCATATCCCGGAAGACTTGGTATGAGGTGAGAAGACATTCTGGGAAGCATCTGCACTGAGAGGAACTCAACATCAAACCAGATACCCTGGAGCTGAGAGGCAGCAAAACTACTCGCTGTACCACAAGAGTGTGGGGAAGGTTTGGTGGGTGGGGGTTAGTGAAAGGAGTGGAATTTGGTTAGTCTTGCACCTCCAAGGCTGCAGGTTTGATTCCCCTGTACTTCAGCAGTTTTCCCCAGGGTACTCCGGATTTCTGTCCACCAAAGACAGGCACTGTGATCAGCATATTTAAATTGTCTGGGGTGTGTGAGTGTGTGTGATTGTGCCCTGCAGTGTAGGGTTGGTACCCTGTCCTGGGTGTCCTCCACCTTGAGCACTATGTCCCCTGGGATAGGCTCCAGGTTCCCAGAGTCCCTGCATAGGATAAGCACTACAAAAAATGGATGGATAGATGGATGGATGGATGGATGGATGGATGGATGGATGGATGGGTAAAATAGATGAATGGCTGTGTGTGTGTACCCTGTCCTGGGTGTCCCCCACCTTGGGCACTATGTCCCCTGGGATAGGCTCCAGGTTTCCCAAGTCCCTGCATAGGATAAACAATACAGAAAATGGATGGATGGATGGATGGATGGGTAAAATAGATGAATGAGTGTGTGATTATACCCTGTCCTGGGTGTCCCCCACCTTGGGCACTATGTCCCCTGGGATAGGCTCCAGGTTTCCCAAGTCCCTGCATAGGATAAACAATACAGAAAATGGATGGATGGATGGATGGATGGATGGATGGATATTATGGAGCATAGCTACTTCATTTGAAGTTCATTTCAAAGAATACCTAGTATAGAGCTATAGGACTTCTAATTTGCAAGTTAATTTCAACTCGTAGCTTCAGTACATTTCAGACATCCAGCATGTCTGGACTGATCAACTACCTTTGGGATGCTGGGGGACATTGAGGACATTTAAGTTTTTGTCCCTGTGCGCTTTCTGTAACACTGACGTTCACCAGAGAATACCAATTAGGAGCTTATGTGTTTGCCTTGGGTTTTAAATTAGAATAAGATACATAAGGTACAAACTAAATGCTAATTCTATCCTTTCATGAACATGTCTGTTTTTCTTGAATTCACAATGAGAAATCCTATTAGGGAAGAGAAAGTGTGTGTGTGTGTGTGTGTGTGTTGTGGCTAAATTACAAGTGCTACCTTATCCTGAGGCTAATTGTGAAGCTGAGTTGGAACGCCAATTATTTTGTTTGATTTTTGTTGCATTAGGATGCAGTCATTAAATTCTGTTCAAGGTTTTTGTTAATATTGTTCTTATGATCATTGGAAAATGTAAAAATATAAACATAAACATAGCTGCATATGAAAATGCACCTTCGCTTTCTTCTTACCTCAATAATCTCCGCCATTGGCATGATGGTGTTGGTCTTGCGTGATCCGATGCGAAACTTGGCAGCCTTGTAGATCTTCCAGTACACAAAGAGCACAACACAGAGGGGCAAATAAAAAGCGCCAAAGGTGGAGAAGACTGTATACGATGGTTCCTGGCTCACTTGACATGAGAGATCCTCCTCGGAATACGTCTCTCCCCAACCGAAGAGCGGCGACAGGGATATGACGGATGAAAGCAGCCACGTGAGTCCGATCATCACATTGGAGATCCTTTTCCGTGTCTTGAGCGTATACTCAAGGTGGCGCGTGATGGACCAATAGCGATCAAGCGCGATGGCGGTCACATTCCAGATGCTGGCCGTACAGCACAAAACGTCGCAAGAAATCCAAACTTGGCAAAGAGCCTTTCCGAGGATCCACCGACGGCCGTAAAGTTCTCGGACGAGGCTCAGCGGCATCACCAGTCCGGCCACCATCACATCCGAGATGGCCATCGAGGCCACCAGGTTGTGAGGGACACGGTGGAAAGTTCGGACTCTCAAAATGGTCACCAAAACAAGAAGGTTCCAAATGAACGTAGCCACTACGAGCATGGCTAGAAGTGTGAGTGTGAGGACACTGAACACGGAGAACGGCCGATAGAGGTTCCCTGATTCCGGTCTGTGGGTCAGGTTCGATAAAACAGCAGTGGCATTGAGATGAGACATGCTGGCAGGTGAGGGGTTAATGGATTAGCATTACAGATCAGTTAGCAATGTTGAGGTGAATCAAGTCTCTGGAATTCTTGGTGATGTTTCGGTCAAGCATCGCTCTGGTTGTAGCTACAAAGTTTGACACCTTTTTTGTTTTGGTCATTTGTTGTTTTTTTGCTGGATAGATGCAGTGGACACATTGGTGTTGGAAATAAGACTTAGCGTCATTGCCGCCTTCCTCAGTTAATTCGTCTTGACGACCTGGAACAGGTGCTAAGATAGACTAGCATTTGAAATTTGGTTCTAATGAGGTGCCATGTTGAACTAGCATGAGTCAAACCAGTTAGCGTCTTGTTTTCTTTGGAGTTTGCATGGCTGCTGTTGAGAATTTGAGATAAGCATAAAAAATCCTTCAAATACTTGCTGATCTTTGCGGTCAGATATAAGTGGCTGAAGATTTGATTAAATTTAGAATTGGGTGCAAGAACCTCTGTTTGAAAGGATTCTGGTATTAGCAATAGTAGTAGTAGCGAGAGCGGAAGAGGTGAAAATAAAAACAGAAATAAAGAAGTGGACGTTATTTATGGTGCGTATCAACAATTGAGCTAAATCTGGTCTTGTTAATCAGTCAGAATAGCGTGGGTGAAGTAAATGCAAGCTGGAAAACAAAGCTAAAGAATTAGCATTCTGGGATTAATACATGAGAAGCTAGCGTTAGATTAGTCGCCGAGGTTTATTCATATGTAGAAATGAAGATCAGATATAAAATTAGCCTCTAGAGTTAGCGCGAGTCACATGATCAATCTACACGAGACCAGTTGGTACTAATGCATCTTGCTTGCTTTTTGCCAGCGAGGTTTTACGACTCTGTATCGCCGCTCGCCGCCATAATTCCAGCTGCTTTCAAGCTGATTAAAGCGAGCAATCCCATCATGTTCAGCCACGGCGGACGTCTAAAGTTCTGATCTTCTGGAGTTCATGCCGGTGGAGGGTGGACTGCCAGTCGAAATGGACAACTTGCTGAAACCCCACACACACACACACACACACACACACACACACACGAAAAGAAAACAGAATTGAATAACAAAAAGAATAAATCACTGCCTTCTCTACAGTAGGATGATGAAATTTTAAAGATGTCTCCCGGAGCCCTGAGGCGCTGCAGACTTGTAGGTTTGCCAAAAAATACTCTGCAGTATTCTGACATCTTTGTCTGCTCAGAACGCCAAAGTTCTCCACGAGCAAAATGCCAAGACGTGTCTGAAGGATGGGAAAAAAAGAATCTCAGAGATGGAGGAGAGAAGCCTTGCTTTTTTTTTAGCCTCGCTACAGACAGGCTCGCGCCTTTCATGTGCAAATAACACAATACGATGCCACGTCCGAGACCTTTTTATCAATCGTCCTCCTGAATGGACGGATGGAAGGATCATCACGCCTGCATTGACTGCTCTACTTAAGAGAAGTGTGGGCGGGAAAAAGGACTCACGCTATCACGCAATGCTATTTATGGAGTCGCCACATGCTCAGACCAGACTTACAGCCTCTATCCTGAAGCCTCTTTTTATTACATTACACACGTTTTTTGTTTGTTTGTTTGTTTTGCTGAAGTGTTATGTAAGAGAAGACAGGCATGACAGCTGCTGTAACATCACCGCAGGGTAATTATTTCATTACTCCACTGCGTAATCATCCTTTAGTGCCCTGCTCTCGCTCGAGGCGCTTTTCGCATCGTCTTCTGCTGACACAAGCAGACCACCAAGTCCAGTTATGATCTAATCCGTCCTTGCGGCAGCAAAATTACGTCCCCTTTTTTCTTTTTAGGTCAAAAAGATCTTAAATGAATCATGGGAATGAGAGAGAGAGAATGATTTATAGCTTTATACATTTAATATGTATTAAATGACCTGAAATAGTTGAGAAAGTTCAAAGGAAATGGAAATGAGGACAAAGAGAGGGAAAAAAATATATTCCCACTCTTTAGCAATAAAGCCGTGTATCAAGTCTACAGGAACATGAACTCGCAAATCAATAACCTCGAATTGAGGGAATAAGCTGGGCTTAAAGGCAGAGAGGGCTTTAAAACAACACCACCTTCACCCGGGATGAATGACTCACTCGCTCATCATGCAATAACAATAATATGCCAGGGGAAGGAGGGATTGAGGGAAGGAGGGACAGAGGGATGGAGGAGAGGAGGGAAGGAGATGAGGAGAAAAGGAGGGGAAGAGAAATGGAAGGAAGAAGGGATGGAGAGAAGGAGGGAAGAAGGGAAAGAGGGATGAAGGAAAGAAGGGGTGGAGAAAAGGAGGGATGGAGGGATTGAGGGAAGGGGGGATGGAGGGAAGGGAGGAGGGATTGAGCAAAGCAGGGGAAAAGGGATGAACAGTAGGAGGGATGGAGGGAAGGAGGTTAGGAGGAAAGGAGGGATGGAAGGAGGGAATGAGGGATTGAGGGAAGAATGAATGAAGAGAAGTAGGCATGGAGGGAAGGAAGAAGGGATGGAGAGAAGGAGGTATGGAGGGAAGAAGGGAAAGAGGGATGAAGGAAAGAAGGGGTGGAGAAAAGGAGGGATGGAGGGATTGAGGGAAGAAGGGATGGAGGGAAGGGACGAGAGATTGAGCAAAGCAGGGGAAAAGGGATGAAGAGTAGGAGGGATGGAGGGAAGGAGATTAGGAGGAAAGGAGGGATGGAGGAGAGGAGGTATGGAAGATGGGATGGAGGAAAGGAGGGAGAGAGGGATGGAGGGAAGGAGGGATGGAGGGAAGGGACGAGGGATTGAGCAAAGCAGGGGAAAAGGGATGGAGTAGGAGGGATGGAAGGAAGGAGGTTAGGAGGAAAGGAGGGATGGAGGGATGGAGGAGAGGAGGGATGGAAGGAGGTATGGAAGATGGGATGGAGGAAAGGAGGGAGACAGGGATGGAGGGAAGCACCGTCACGTTTTGATTTGATGCAAAACTCGCTTGCACTCCTCAACCTTCCTCCGTGAGGAACGTTCCCACTCTTCTCTGGTTCAGGAGTTCTCTGTGTTTTTCCTAATAAAATAAAATCAAATACTTGATTGCATCATCTGCCGAGATTCAGACATGTTCTGGGTCATGGGCGGCCGAGGATCATTGATACACGTGGGGCGCGAAGGCTGGCCCGTGTGATCCGATCCAACAGACGAGCTACTGTTGCTCAGATCGCTGGTGACATTAATGCTGGTGTCAGAATACACAGTGCAGGATGGGTCAGGGCTGTGTTGGCAGGACCAACACAATATTAGGCAGGTGGTCATAATGTTATGCCTGGTCAGTGTATATACAGTACATATATAGATATCAAATAATATTCCTTTTTTCTGGAGCTCGCAGATGCTGTTTATTATTAAGCTACTTATCCTACTTTTTATTCACTGGTTTTTGTCAAATTCGTAAATTAAGACGATTCATTTCTCCTGTAAAGTATAAACCCGCCCACGTGTGGAAGGATAAGCTGACCGTGCTGAATTAATCCTCGCTAGGCCACGTGTAGAGAAAAATAAATCCACACTCCTACGTGTTCTGGACATCCCCCTCTACTATTCGCTCATTAACGCACTGTTGTTGTTCTGACTCCATGGAACACGGGCTGATTTAACGAGCAGAGAGGCTTTATTGACCGGACCTGAAGGGCGCGTCTGATTGGACGGCGAGGCTGGAAGTGCCTGAAGGACTGGTGGGGAAAAAACGTGCGTATATAGTGATGAATGAAGAAGGGAGAAGAATGATGGGAAGATCCGTGTAGAGCGAACGAGAGAGAGAGAGAGAGAGAGAGAGAGAGAGAGAGAGAGAGAGGGGTTTCTCTAGCGATGTTCAGGTGCCCTCTGAAGTGAATTAAGTTACTGCAGCGTGATGGAATAGAGCAAGGCCTCTGATCGATGGGGTGACTGCATGAGCCGTGTGTCTTATTGAGCCGCTATTGATTCATACAGTGAGAACTCCGCTTGGAAACAGGTTCGAGTGTTTGCTGTGGCACAAATTTATTCATCCGGCGCGATCGCTGGATTGTTTTGTGCTGCTCTTGTGTGTGTGTGTGTGTGTGTGTGTGTGTGTGTTGCATGTTTTCTCCCCTCTGATGAACAGAATAATGCTTCCCTGAGAAAGGAACACGCCAGAAAGAACCGAGAGGAATTTTGCCAGAAAGGCGTGAGGCTCAGTGCCAGATGTATCCACAGACATGTGTATTAGCAGGCGAGATCGAGAGAACAGAGCGTACGCTGCTGTACCCTGCAAGCAAAGTGCTCAGGGGACGAGGCGTCACGCCAGACGGCGAACCTGTAAACATTGTGTCATGTCAACACTCCTGGGTGGTTGATGGAGGACTTTCTTCCTTCCTTTCTTGCTTCGTATTAAGAACGTTGGCACGTTTCTGTGGGAATTAGAAAATCTGATTCTGACTCCGCTCTGATCAAACAGCTCTTCAGGAAACACCTCCAGTGACTTATACATTATACATATATGTCACATCTCATAGAATTCATCAGATCCAGAGTAAACGCGATTATACTTGCTGTTTAAATGCAAATTCCAAGCAGGAAAATTCATATTTTCTCTCAGATCGAGTAATGCTAAGATAATTGAGATGCGTCATCCACGACTCCGAGTCGACTCTTTTAGGCGAGCTGACTCGCATCTCAGAAGAAGGAGGTTTTGGAAATGAAAAGGCGATTCATCTCGCATAGCATTGTTTGGTATTCATGTACATGTCACATAAACACAAAAAACCCCGAAACACATTGAAGCGAATACTAATTAAAACAGAGGAATCGTTTGGCAGAATGACTGAATCATATAAATGAATCATAGCATTTTTTTTTAAAGTTAACTGCAGAAAAACACTATAATCATCATCATCGTCATCGTTGTCATGTAAGTATTTAGTGTAAGAATTTACAAAAAAAAAAAACCTTTGGGAAGAAAAAATTTTCAAGGAATCATTTGAGAATCAAATGATTCGGTTAGGTGAGTCAAGCGATTGTTATTTGACTCAGTAAAGTCGTGATACAGATGCCAAACTGAGTGAAATTATTGTCAAGTAGCCGGTGAAGCGGTCAAGCTGAGGCGAGTAGGACACCCTGGAGACATGTCCAATGAGTCATGGGCACCTTCAGGTTAGATATAGATGAGAAATGAGAGACAGGAAGCTGAGTTTCTGGGGCATCATATCAGCACTGGTTCCAGACCACAAGCTTTCCATTACACAAACCTAAACTACAGTGTGTGTGTGTGTGTGTGTGTGTGTGTGTGTGAGAGAGTGAGAAAGAGAGAGAGAGAGAGAGAGAGAGAGAGAGAGAGAGAGAGTGTGTGTGTGAGAGTGAGAGAGAGAGAGAGAGTGTGTGTGTGTGTGTGTGTGTGTGTGTGGGTGTGAGAGAGAGAGAGAGAGAGAGAGAGAGAGAGAGAGAGAGAGGGGGAGAGAGAGAGAGAAAGAGAGAGAGAGTGAGTGTGTGTGTGTGTGTGAGAGAGAGAGAGAGAGAGAGAGAGAGAGAGAGAGAGAGTGAGGTGTGTGTGTGTGTGTGAGAGAGAGAGAGAGAGAGAGAGAGAGAGAGAGAGAGAGGAGAGAGAGAGAAAGAGTGTGTGTGTGTGTGTGTGTGAGAGAGAGAGAGAGAGAGAGAGAGAGAGAGAGAGAGAGAGAGAGAGAGAAAGAGAGAGAGAGTGAGTGTGTGAGTGTGTGAGAGAGAGAGAGAGAGAGAGAGAGGGAGAGCGAGAGAGAGGGAGAGAGAGAGGTGTGATGGTCTGTGGCAGGATGATGATTTATCCTTGTTAACTCCTGCCTTCCTTCATGAAGCTCATTCTCTCTCACACACACTCTTCTTTCACATTCTTTCTTTCCTCCTCTTCTACCTCTTTCTATAAATTTATCCTACACTTTATCATACATGCCTTCAGCCCTGAAATATATCGCTAATTCTGTATCAGAAACGTTTTAGCCTGTTTACTATAGCGCTAGTTTGAATTTTAGCCTATTTACGATAATACTAGCTTGTTTATGTTAAAGCTAGCCTGTTTATATGCTTTTAGCCTGTTTACTGTAGCACTAGTTTGTCTTTTAGCCTGTTTACTATAGCACTAGTTTCTGTTTTAGCCTGTTTACTATAACGTTAGTTTCTGTTTTAGCCTGTTTACTATAGCACTAGCCTGTTTACTATAATACTAGCTAGTTTGTGTTAAAGCTAGCCTGTTTATTGTAGCACTAGATTGTTTACTATAACGCTAGTTTCTGTTTTAGCCTGTTTACTATAACGCTAGTTTGTCTTTTAGCCTCTTTACTATAGTGCTAGCTGTGTACTATACCGCTAGAATTTTGTTTTAGCCTGTTTACTATAACGCTAGTTTCTGTCATAGCCTGTTTAATATACCGCTAGCCTGTTTACTATAATGCTATTTTCTGTTTTAGCCTGTTTACTATAACACTAGTTTGTCTTTTAGCATGTTTACTATAATCCTAGCTATAAATGCACACTTCTCGGCAGAAGAAATCACCGCTTCAGACTTTTATTGGTAAAGAATTATGGACTCCGGTCCGAGAGAACGGCGTTTAGTCTACACTTTCGGTAACTGATGGAATAAAATCATCTCTGTCATACCCTGACGTCTCCGCAGTGTCTTCTGAGCACTGAAACCCAAACACACACTCAGTAGGAAGCTAGTATTTCTTGTCAGCTTGTTCTTAATAGGTTCCTTCATTCACCCCGGGGCAGCGGAACACACTCTGACGCCTGTCACTTTATTACTGGGCAGTAGAAGAAGAAGAAGAAGGCTGTTCAGCTTTAATGCACTGCTGATTTCAGATCATGTGTCTGTTAATTTAGGACAAGGCTTCAGTGTGTGTGTGTGTGTGTGTGTGTGTGTGTGTGTGTATATGAATCCAACGGCACATCACACACAGAGGTGTGTTAAACTTTTGGTTAGAGATTGTGAGACACAAGATAAAGCCTTGAGGACAGAGTGGAGTAGTACACACACACACACACACACACACACACACACACACACACACACAAGCTCAGTGCCTCAGTGTGATGAGCCGCATCACTGCATTACACACTGATACACAATGACCATGAATGACTCTGTGTGTGTGGGTGGGTGTATGCGTTCGCATTCATAATGCATTTCTCCTCGGCTTGCTGTACACAAGCTGTGTGTGTGTGTGTGTGTGTGTGTGTGTGTGTGTGTGTGTGTGTGTGTGTACTCCACGCTCCGCAAGTCCAACAGTACAATTAATAAGCTCCTTAGGGTAATCAGCTAATCCAATTAACTTCCAACTTCATGAGTTGTAAGGACACACACACACACACACACACACACACTGTCAGCCGTATCAGCTGTACTGATTCATCTGAATGTTTTTATTTTTACACTCATTTACTCATCTATAGTTACTAGTCGAATGGGCGTGGCTTCAGTCTATGAAAAGGAGGTGTGGCTTGTGTGAGTGGCAATCTTAGTAAAGGAGCTGTGGCCGGTGGGAGTTTCGATCCTAATAAAGGAGGCGTGACCTGTGTAAAACTTATTCCTATGAATGAGGTGTGGCCTTAGTAAGAGTAAATTTTAGTAAAGGAGGTGTGGCTTGTGTGAGCATCAAACCTAATAAAGAAAGTGTGGCTAGTGTATAAAGGTAGGTGTGGCTTATGAGAGTGTCAATCCTAATATAGGAAGTGTGGCTTGTGTGTAAAAGGGGTGTGGCTTATGAGTGTCATTCCTAATAAAGGAGTTGTGGCTTGTGTCTAAAGGGAGTGTGGCTTATGAGAGTGTCAATCTTAATATAGGAGGTGTAGCTTGTGTGTAAAGGGGTGTGTGGCTTGTGTGAGCTTCAGTCCTAATATAGGAGGTGTGGCTTGTGTGTAAAGAGGGTGCGGCTTATGAGAGTGTCAATCCTAGTATAGGAGATGTGGTTTGTGTGTAAAGGGGGTGTGGCTTATGAGAGCATGAATCCTAATAGAGGAGGTGTGGCTTGTGTGTAAAGGGGGTGTGGTTTATGAGAGTGGCAATCCTAATATAGTAGGTGTGGCTTGTGTGTAAAGGGGGTGTGGCTTATGAGAGTATAAATCCTAATATAGGAGGTGTGGCTTGTGTGTAAAGGGGGTGTGGCTTATGACAGTATAAATCCTAATATAGGGGGTGTTATTTGTGTGCAAAGGGGTGTGTGGCTTGTTTGAGCCGCGTAAGGAGGCGTAATGAGTGTACTCTGAGTGTCAGTCCTAGGAAAGGGAGGCGTGGCCTCAGTGTCTGACAGTCTCTGTGAAGTGGGCGTGGCTGAGTGTGAGGAAAGAAACCTACTCTTATAACATTTCATACTTTTGTCACCTCACTGTTATTCTGTCTCCAGCAAAAAAAAAAACCCTAAAGGCATCAGAATAGAAAGAGTTCCACTGTCAAGGTCCTCACACACACTCACTCACACACACACACACACACACACACACACACACAAAAACACACCATGGCTGTCTCTTCCTTAATGCAGCACAGGCTCCTACTGTTACAGTACCTCTGCCTGCTGTTCCTTCCTGTCAGCTACCTCACACTTCACACACATCGATCGTCTCGCTCTTACTTTGCATCATTGTTTGTGTTCAGCCATTTGTCTTAACAGCAGCCGAAACCGTTACCGTGGCAACATCAGCTGTGTTTAGTACAGTGCCGATGTTACACGGGATCTGTCACTGACCCCTCTCCACGCATCCTATAGCCTGCGTAACAATAGTGTGACATCACACTTTGCCCCGCCTCCAAAACCTTTTTACTCTTCTGTGTAAAATCTGATGTTGGATTCAGATTAGAACCCGGCCCTTTTGAAGATCTAGCTGCTTTTTTTTTTTCCCTCCACGAAATAAAAGCACATGCACAGACGGAGTTCGCACTTTCCAGCTGAGTCGCCAGAGCGAGAGGACGAAAGCGGAATATTGGTGAGAGACAGAGCAAAGAGGGTTTACCGAGGAGCACAGCGTGAGAGACGAGCTCAAAATAAATAAAATAAATAAATAAATGATGAGGAGATCTGTCACGGAGTCGAGCAGGCAGTGGATCCAGGGGTGCGAAAGCAAACTGGCGTGAAAGCTCATGTTTACCAGGCAACACACTTTAAAAAAAAACAAACAAACATCTGCTGGAAAAATTCTGTTCGGGATTAGCATCAAAAGCTGTTTCTAAACACTCCAGGTCACGCAGTTAGAGGGAAACAATCAGCGTCCCTGCGAACGAGCTGTTGCCATAGAAACCAATTCTACTTTAGTTCTTATTTCATTTTATGCACTGATTGAGTAGGAAAAAGTAGTGAGATATCCGCACGGACATTTGTTTCTTATCTTTTCGTATTCGCCTTGTCCTCTGTTTCTCTGCCTGAACGACGGAGCACACGCACTCGAGCGCCACGGGCTCCGCACAAGTTTGTGCGAAAGCTTCCGATCCGTTTTCAGATCAAATCCTCTCTTCGCTAGAAAAGATTAGACGTGAGGAAAATCCGACTTTCTCTACGAAGCAGTTAGCACTGTGCATTACTGTAGATATTAGCTCTGTGTATTATATTTAAATAGAGACACAGGAACTGTGCGGGATCTTAACTAATGAACGTTCAAGATTTTTCTTCTTCTTTTTTTTCTCCCCCCTTTTAAAAAAAAAATTCGAAAATATTTTGGTGTTCAATTTGAATAAAGAGAAAATTCCAGATTTTCAGCTATTTAGTGATTATTATTATTATTATTATTATTACACAAAAGCAGGAAACACTGAAAATAAGCAAAAGCTCACATTGTTGTGTAAGAGTTGGAGTGGGCGTGGCCAAGAAGAATAAAGCTTGACTTACCCACAATTCCAGAGATAATCAGTGTTCGGCTTCAGCGCCTCAGTGTTGCTGCTGCGAGAGCTGCGAGAGATGCGGAGTGTGTGAAGTGCGAGTGTTGTACCTGCTGCTGGAGCTGCGTGTGGATCAAACCAAGTACACACACGTGTGGGGGGGGCAGGAAGGGGTTGGGGGGGTGATTCTGGCGTGAGCGAAGAGAAGAGCGAAAGCAGCGAAAGAGTGAATATAACAGCAGGATTTATATTATTGTCACAGATGGAATTGCATGTGTGTTTTTTTTATTATTCCCCACAGGCATATGTGTGTGTGTGTGTGTGTGTGTGTGTGTGTGTGTGTGTGTGTGTGTGTTTTCTTTGAAAATCTCAATCAGAGAGAGAGAGAGAGAGAGAGAGAGAGAGAAAGAGAGAGAGTAGCTAAATCGAGTCTCTCTGGAGGCACATTTTGAGGAATTGTGATGTCTGATGTGACGTGGCTGATGGAATATTCATGAGACCGTCCTGATGCTTTGCATATTAAAACACGGCGACTGTCGAGGCTTCGGCCCAATAGAATACGGCTGAATTACAATAGAGTTGAAAACACATGGCGCCTCTATTATAACAGAGGAGAAGACACGAGATTTAGTAACAGGAGATTACAATAGAGTTTAATGCCTCCATTGTTAAAAAGAATAGAATAGAATAGAATAGAATAGAATAGAATAGAATAGAACACAGCCTTTGACATAATGTTTAGAAGAAAGAACGAATTTAGTATAGAATAGAACAGGACACAGCTAAACTGCAGTAGAGTTTGGAACAAAGTATGTCTTTATTTAGAATAGAATAGAATAGAATAGAATAGAATAGAATAGAATGGAACGGAACGGAACGGAACAGGGAAAAGAACTAGAATAAAATAGAATAGAAATAGAATAGAACTTGGCCACACTACAGTAGAGTTTCGAGCCTGACTCTCCTTTACTGTAATAGAACAGAACAGAACTCTATGATATTTTTAGCCAGTTGTCAGATCGACAAACCCCCTTCTTCAGGTGCTTTGAAAACATCGGAAACTCTGAATTCATCTAAATCCAGCGGACCTTCAGGGAGACTTTAATCTCGAAGACAACAGCAGCTTGGAGTAGAGTGACAGATGCTGTTACCACGGTTACCGCCGCTCGATGAAGCCATGCGCCGCATTACGACGTGAAACCCGACGAGTGCGGCTGTTGAGAAGGCAGGTGATGTCGGAGAAGTGGAGATCTTGTGTGTTAGACATATCTGAAACTGCCGCTTACACAGGAAGTCGGCGCTCGCCTGTTGCTTCGACACTTTCTGCATCTCTTGAAGGTGATTGGTCGGCTTCCTGATGGAAGTGCTCCGTGCTAAAATCTCATCTGATCACCTGCTGCAGCACTGATGCAGCAAAGCATGTTTTCCTCCCAAGCTTAAATCAAACGGTGAGATTTAACGCTACTCATCAGGACGGTGATATTTCATCTCCGTGTGCGAAATGATTTACGGGCCTCAGCGCACCGTAACCGTAAGGCACCCGATATCCCGTGGAACCGAGACAGAAATACAACTGCAGTGCTTTATGTCTCTGAAATGGTCTGCAGTTTACTGCTTTAGTGGGCGAGACGGTAAAATAGGGTGCTGTACATGTCGGTCGTCTACTTTAGGGCAAATGTCAGTGGCTTTAGCGCTGGGGTGACACTCAATCACCCCACCATTTCCTGAAAGGCTAACCTCCTTCAAAAAAGTTCAAGTGTAATTCCAGAAACACTAAAACCTCATGGTCAAGTGGCGCAGTGAGAGAAGGCGTATCGGTGAAGACAGCGTGATTCATTAGATGTGCGTCGTTGTGAATGATTCAGTCTTTCTGAACCGAGGAGTCACTAAGGTGAATGAATCAGTGCAGAGACTTTATGTACATTTCTGTTTGTTTGATTCAGTGAATCTTTTGGTCATGACGCTGACTTGCTCCTCTGTCATTCAGTCAGTGTTTGATTCACTGTTTGAATCGTTCCGTTGCAATAAAGATTTAGTCGTAGGTTCTTCAGTGGAGCTGTGTTTGAATCAGTGAATCTCATCTTTCACTCCGTTTTGACTCAGTGAATCTTTCAGACATGAGATAGATTCACGCCTCTAGTGTTCAGTGAAGCAGTGTATGAATCAGTGAATCCCATCTTTCACTACGTTTTAACTCAGGGAATCTTTCAGTCATGAGTGAGATTCACTCCTGTAGTGTTCAGTGGATCGGTGTTCGAATCAGTGAATCATTTGGTCATGGCAGAGATTTGCTCAGCTCTTCCTCTGAGGATCAGTGCTTGAATCATTGGATCTTTTGGTCACATGAGAGATTCATTCATCTGCCATCTTGTGAATCGTAGTTTGATTCAGTGAATCATTTGCTCACAAGAAAGGTTCACTTCATATGGCATCCTGTGGACCAGTTTTTGATTCAGTGAATCATTTGCTAACAAGAAAGATTCACTTCATATAGCATCATGTGGACCAGTTTTTGAGTCATTTGAATGAATCAGTGACTCTATCAGTCATAACTGAGATCCTATTATTCATTGACTCAGTGTTCGAATGAGTGAATCTTTTTTTCTTTTGACCTAGATTTGTTTCTGTTTCATTCAGCATGCAAGCGTTTGAGCTAATGAATCTTTCAGTTCCAGGTTTTCAGACATGGATTTGATGCACGTAGTGATAATCAAATATTAAGCTCCTCCCTCCCATTTGGGGAAAAAGTGATGAGATTAAAGACCAGTTAAAGTTACAGTCAGATAGAGACCGTCTCTTTTACTGGAGATTTATTTGTTTCATAATTAGCAAAGCAGTAAATTGGAGCACAGCCAAAGAGAAGCTAAGTGAGGCAGTGATCTGAAAGTGTTCTACATTTTTTGGTGACTGATGTAGCGATGCAAAGTCAGAGACAGTTTTCTGTTAGCTGCAGCCTGTTTTCCAAGACAGCTGAGGACTCTGACACACGCCTTTTAAATACGAGCTGAGAAGTGGATAATTACCCCTTTAGGGATGAGCAAAATCTATTTGTGCTGAAATGAAATTAGCAGAACTGAATAATCAGAAGACAAAAGAACGTTTTCTAGGCATTAAGTAAATAAATAAATAAACATTTGTGACTATAAATATATATTTCACTCAGTTCTCCACTGCACTGAAGGCTGTAGCTGAATGTACAGGATATAAGCAGCATTCTGGAGTCGTATGAATGAGAACAAAAGAAGGAGGAGTGAGTGAGGGAGTGAGTGAATGGGTGAGGGAGTGAGTGAATGGGTGAGGGAGTGAGTGAGTGAGTGAGTGAGGGAGTGAGTGAGTGAGTGAGTGAGTGAGTTAGGCAGTGAGTGAGGGAGGGAGGGAGTGAGGGTGAGGGAGGAGAGTGAGTGAAGGAGTGAGTGAGTGAGTGAGTGAGGTGAGTGAGGAGAGGGAGGGAGGGAGGTGAGGGAGGGAGGGAGGAGTGAATGAGTGAGTGAGGTGAGGGATGTGAGTGAGTGAGTGAGTGAGTGAGTAAATGCATAAGTGAATAAATGAATATATAACTGAGTTAGTTAATTAATTAATTAATTAATATGTAAGTGAGTCAGTAAGTGAGTAAATATGAATGAATGAATGAATGGATGGATGAATGAATGAATGAATGAAGCAGTGGGTGAGTGAGTGAGCTGAGTGAGAAAATGAATGTATTTGTGAGTGAATGAATATATGAATGAATGGATGAATTAATGAATGATGAGTGAGTGAGAAAATAAACTTATGAATGAGTAAAAGAATATGTGAGTGAGTGAGTGAGTGAGTGAATAAATGAATGACTGAAAGACTGAATGAATGAGTGAATCTGCAAATGAGTGAGTTATTGTGAATGAATGAATGAATGAATGTGAGAGAGCAAATTATATGAATGAGTGATGAGTGAGTGAGTGACAAAATAAATTTATGAATGAGTGATTGAGTGATTGATTGAATGAATGCATGATTGAGTGAATAAGTGAGTGTAAGAGTGGGTGAGTAAATAAGTGAATCATTCAGTGATAAAGAGAATGAATGAATCAATCAATCAATCAATCAATCAATGGGCAGTGAGTGAGTGAGCGAGTGAGTGAGTGAGGGAGTAATTGATGGGTGAGTGAGTGATTGAATGAATGAATGAACTTGTAAGTGAATGAGTGAGTGAGTGAGTGAGTGAGTGAGTAAGAAAATTAATTTATGAATGGATAGATAATGAATGAATGAGGGTAAGAGTGAGTGAGTAAATAAGTGAATCAATGAGAGAGTGAGTGATGAAAGTGAGAGATTTTCAGAGGATGAATGAATAAATGATAGAATAAATAAGTAGTGATTTGCTGAGAGAGTGAATGAATGAATGAATGAATGAATGAATAATAGAGTGAACAAGTAATGATTTCCTGAGAGAGTGAATGAATGAATGAATAATAGAGTAAATAAGTAGTGATTTGCTGAGAGTGAATGAATGAATGAATGAATAATAGAGTGAATAAGTAATGATTTCCTGAGAGAGTGAATGAATGAATGAATAATAGAGTAAATAAGTAGTGATTTGCTGAGAGTGAGTGAATGAATGAATGAATAATAGAGTGAATAAGTAATGATTTCCTGAGAGAGTGAATGAATGAATGAATGAATGAATGAATGAATAATAGAGTAAATAAGTAGTGATTTGCTGAGAGAGTGAATGAATGAATGAATAATAAAGTGAATAAGGACTGATATGCTGAGAGAGTGAGTGAATGAATGAATAATAGAGTGAATAAGTGGTGATTTGCTGAGAGAGTGAATGAATGAATGAATGAATAATAGAGTAAATAAGTAGTGATTTGCTAAGAGAGTGAATGAATGAATGAATGAATAATAGAGTGAATAAATAATGATTTCTGAGAGAGTGAATGAATGAATGAATGAATGAATAATAGAGTAAATAAGTAGTGATTTGCTGAGAGAGTGAATGAATGAATGAATAATAAAGTGAATAAGGACTGATTTGCTGAGAGAGTGAAGGAATGAATGAATAATAGAGTGAATAAGTAGTGATTTGCTGAGAGAGTGAATGAATGAATGAATTAACGAATGAATAATAGAGTAAATAAGTAGTGATTTGCTGAGAGAGTGAATGAATGAATGAATGAATAATAGAGTAAATAGGTAGTGATTTGCTGAGAGAGTGAATGAATGAATAAAAGAGTGAATAAGGAGTGATTTACTGAGAGGGTGAATGAATGAATAAAAGAGTGAATAAGGAGTGATTTGCTGAGAGAGAGAATGACTGAATAAAAGGGTGAATAATAGTGATTTGCTGAGGGAGTGAATGAATGAATAAAAGAGTGAATAAGGAGTGATTTGCTGAGAGAGTGAATGAATGAATGAATGAATAATAGAGTGAATAAGTAGTGATTTGCTATGAGAGTAAATGAATGAATGAATAATAGAGTGAATAAGTAGTGATTTGCTGAGAGAGTGAATGAATGAATGAATGAATGAATCATAGAGTGAATAAGTAGTGATTTGCTGAGAGAGTGAATGAATGAATGAATGAATAAAAGAGTGAATAAGGAGTGATTTGCTGAGAAAGTGAATGAATGAATGAATGAATAAAAGAGTGAATAAGTAGTGATTTGATGAGAGAGTGAATGAATGAATGAATAAATGAATGAATGGATGAATAATAGAGTGAATAAGTAGTGATTTGCCGAGAGAGTGAATGAATGAATAAAAGAGTGAATAAGGAGTGATTTGATGAGAGAGTGAATAAATGAATGAATAAATGAATGAATGAATGAATAATAGAGTGAATAAGTAGTGATTTGCTGAGAGAGTGAATGAATGAATAAAAGAGTGAATAAGTAGTGATTTGCTGAGAGAGTAAATGAATGAATGAATAATAGAGTGAATAAGTAGTGATTTGCTGAGAGAGTGAATGAATGAATGAATGAATGAATGAATGAATCAGAGTGAATAAGTAGTGATTTGCTGAGAGAGTGAATGAATGAATGAATAAAAGAGTGAATAAGGAGTGATTTGCTGAGAGAGTGAATGAATGAATGAATGAATGAAAGAGTGAATAAGTAGTGATTTGATGAGAGTGAATGAATGAATGAATGAATGAATGAATGAATAATAGAGTGAATAAGTAGTGATTTGCCGAGAGAGTGAATGAATGAAAGAGTGAATAAGGAGCGATTTGCTGAGAGAGTGAATGAACGAATGAATAAAAGAGTGAATAAGTAGTAATTTGATGAGAGAATGAATGAATGAATGAATGAATGAATAATAGAGTGAATAAGTAGTGATTTGCTGAGAGAGTGAATGAACGAATGAATAAAAGAGTGAATAAGTAGTGATTTGATGAGAGAGTGTATGAAAGAGTGAATTTCTTAGTCTGCTAAATGAAAGCGTGACTTGCTGAATGGATGAGTGATTATCTGAAAGAGTGAACGAGTGAGCAGCAGCCTGCTGAATGAGGACATGAGTAAATGTTCTGAGGGGGATGTAGAAACAGACTGACCCGCAGAGAGAAACGAGTGACCCGTGTATTGGATGTGAACACAGAATTAAAAATGAATGTGCAATGTGCCGTGGATCAGAGCGAAAGCCTCAGAGTCTTGTTAGAGGGAAAGATGGAATACAAGAAATCCGGCTGCTCTCGCGGCTGCTCTCGCGGCTCAAAGACTCAAAAATGGTACAGTCGCTTGTGTTCAGTGTGTTCAGGAAATATTGCATTAGCTCCAGCCCTCTTATCTACCTCAGCAGTTCAGGAAGAAAACACACACAAACACACACACACACACATGTGCACACACTGAGATTGATCAAAAGGCTTCACAAGCTTCTGGTTAGCGATGCTGCTGTCGTGCTGCTTGGCTACACATGCAGGTGAAATTCCTCATCGCTGTCCAGTCCTTATTTTAGCCTTTCATCAATCTCCATGGTAGCCTTGACATCAGAAATATAATCCTCCTGGCCCTGAAACACACCAGTATGGACAAACATTAGGGATCCACACAACCGCCGTGTCTCACGTCAGTCTGATTTACACCACCACCGATCTGCCGAGCGAGGGCGGAGCGGTCCCAAAGAATTCATGCAGCTGCCTCAAAACTTTGCCGGTTTTCTCATTGTAACAAAGCGTATGTTTGTTATCATGTTTGTATTGCTAGCTACTTACACAACAAATGTTTACAGCTAGCTTATGTTAGCACTCGACACAGAAACAAGTTTTAGTGAAGTCGTGGACGCAAGCTGATGAGCTCAGAGCACTTTTTTTTGTCAGAAATAAATTTTTAAATAAAGTCTGAAATTTCTAGCTGTTGTTTTTTAACATTGTAAAAATTACGGAACAAATTCGTAAAATGTTTTGTTTCCGATCTGACAGTACCTAAATGTAACTCTTTAGATGAGATTAAATAAACAAAAAAATTTTTCATCAGCAGTAAACACCAACGTAGTCAAGTTGTTTTGTAGCTTAAACAATTGAGGAGTATGACATCATCGATCCTCAACTGTAAATCGTTAAAAACGTCTGTAGTTAAAGTGTTCCAATGTTTACCAATTATATAAATTGCGTGATGTGCATATGAATCATTTTGTTAAGCCAGTTAACTAGCTAGCTAACAAACTTTACATCGACAAATCTGTACAACGTTTTTTGTAAGAATCTCGAGCTGAGGTAAAAAAAAAAAAAAAATTCATCCATTGAATATTTCTAATACGCTTCTTCTAAATGCTAATACTGGGATTTGTTCTGATTTCCTTCAGCTAGGTTTGCTAGCTAGGATTACCCTCGCTTGGTAGCTAGTTAAGTTCAGAACACTTTGATGTTTCAAATTTAGTCAGAGGAAGAAGTCTCGCCTCAGGAGCTGCCTGACATCACAGCTAGCGCCGCCAGTAGAACCGACATCGGGGACTGACAGAGGAACCCGAGGGAAGGTGAAAGCCAAGGTTAAAAATACAGTATCTATGTCTTTCTGCGTTCTTGTCTCCTCTCGCGGAGGGAAAAAGGAAACTCATTTTAGTTTTCGAACAGCTTTGTTTTTCAAATGAAGCTTTTTAGCCCCTGCGCTGACCTCCCCCGCCTGGTTGACGGACTGTTCTGGAATTGTTTGAAATGCTAACGCATGGCTCAAGGCGAATGTTTAAGCAGCAGAACATTTTGGCCTGAACTCGGTCAGATATAACAGTCGGAATCAATATGCAGTCTGTGGGCAGCTCCGTGCTCGAGCTCTTACACCTGCATTCAAATGACTGGAGTTGAGAGTCATGCTAAACCTGAGGAGCTATGCTAAAAAAAACCAAACAAACTCGAAGTGTAATTCCGACAAAATGCCTTGAAGGGTGTTTTCTGACCCGTAGCTTGAGCTCTGACTCAGCGGGCCGCTAGCCGAGGATCTGAAATGCTAACAGACGGGCGCCAGGCTAATAGAAGGTCAGAGATGGAGCAGGAAGCAAAGGCAACATTTGGCCCGAGTGTAGAAGCGTCGATTTCCGTTCTGGATCACTGAAGTTAGGAGTGAAAGTGAGTTTGAAATAAATTTCTTTTGTCTGTCTGTTTGAATCTGGTACCGAGGAAAAGCAGCGTTGTTTTCACTGTTGGCTAAACCTGAGGAGGATTTTATATTGATTCATTTCATGGATGATTTTATTCCAGTCTGTGCAGGTGAGCCGGAGAGTAGATGCTTTATTCTCACCAACAGGAAGCACGTGAATAATTCATCTGCATGTGCGCTTAGCATACTGCCTGCCACGTCTCTGCTAGAACGGCGGCCATTTTTAAGAAAATGCTGTAACTTTTACTCGATCCAGGACTTCAGAGCTTCCAGGTGCTTAATTCCGCTAAATAAAAAGCATCATTCAAAATGATTCAACTAAATAAATAAATAAATAAATAAATAAATAAATAAATAAATAAATTCAACTAAATAAATTCATTTAGCTATTATTAATTATTAAATATTTATTTGTTAATGGTTAATTAATTAAATCTTATAAATAAGAAAAGAAAAGAAAAACAGAAAATAATAAAATAAACAATTAATTAAATCCTATAAATAACATGATTCATTTTAAACATTAAATTAAATTAAAAAGGAATAGAAAAGACAAAGAAAACAGTAAAAAAATAATTATTAATTATGCCATTATTATGTTAACTAAGAAAAGAAAAGAAAATGAAAATAATACAATAAATAATGAATTAAATCTTATAACTAAAAAAATTTATTTTAAAACTGAAATAAAACAAATAGGAATAGAAACAAAGGAAATAATACAACTATTAACAAATATAAATAAGAAACAGAAAAGCAAAAGAAAATAATTAAATAAATAATGAATCATTTCCTATCAATAAATAATGAAATCAATTAAAAAGAAAAGAAAATGTAAACAAATAATTAATTAAATCCTAGAACTAAAAAGATTTATTTGAAAAGTGTAATAATTTTTTATTTTTAATGGTAAATAAAATAATGAAAAATAATAAAAATGGTCAATTAAATCCTATAAATAGTATGAAAACAAATAAGGAAATAAATAATTAATTAAATCCTATCAATAATAAGATTTTGTTAAATAAAATAAAATAAAATATTAGTAATATATTATTATAAAATAAAATGTATTCATTACATCTTATAGATAAGAAAAGAAAATGGAAAATAATTAGTTAAATCCTATAAATAATAAAAGAATAAAAGAAAAGCAAAGAATGTAATAATGCAGTAAAAAAAAATCAATTCATTAAATCCTTGGAGCCATTATGAAGAAGCTCATATGAGAGGAAGAGAAATACATCATACCAAATATATTTAAAAATGACCAGGACATTAAAAAAAATCACCTCGTCTCTGGTCTTCGTCTCTTCCCAACACAATAAAGGCTGCCGACCAAATCAATGCGGACCCAAGACTCCAGAAAGAATAAAACTCTGCTTCTATTAAAGCTCTGGGGTCATCACAGCGGCTGAGGCTTCGTCCAGCATCAGGAGGCAATTAGGTTTTTAAATCTGTTAAGACATCAGAGAGAACGGAGAATTTTTGTAATCAGGCACCTCACAGCTTTCTGGGGTGTTTCTTTTTTTTCAGACGTACAAGGACACTTCATTTTGTTTTTATTTTCTCTGCCAGAAAGCCTGACTCCTATCCGAAATTCCTGCTTTATCCTTGAGCATCTCACTTCACTCTTTTATTTCATCTATTTTCACTTCCTTGCCTTTTAATGATGGGAGAATTCTTACCACATGCTGTTAATAAACTCAGATGAGCTTTTGCTATGACTGTATTGGCTAAATTTAGCTAATATGTATCTTGGTCATATGGCAACATCGCGAAACTTTTTACTTCTTTTTACTTTTTACTTTATTTCTTGCAAATATATTGTTTTAATTTAAAACTTTAAAACGCGTTAAAAAAATATTTTCTATCCCTGATTTTTTTTCCTGACTTTTTCCAAATTAGCGTATCGATTATTGACAGTTCTTATCTAGCAGATCGTAGCAAGGTAGCTATTTTGAACTCAAATCCGTTATGTTATGCTAATCTCCAAGTCAAGCAATGCAAATACAAGGAAATTTGAAAAAGGCTGGTTAAAAAAATGCCACATAGCAACGCGTTTATTTTAAGCTCCAAAATCAGGACTAGCGTATTAGCATGTGGCGCAGAAGAGTGCAATGAAGACGTAAACAGCAGGTGTAAATGCCGAGGTGAGACTGGAGCATTCATTAACCTCACATTCCTGCCAGAAAACAGAGTGCATGTGAAATGAGGTCTTATACAGTACGTTAATCGTGAGTGGGAAGCTAGCCATCTGTTTCAGGTTAGAGCGGTGGCAGGACGGAGCGCTGAAGAAAGTCGTCACTCTGGAGGAAATATTAATTAGAAGCTGTTATTGGCCAGGGTTCCGCTCACGCTGAATCCTGAGATCAGGAAGACAGAAAGAAAAGTGCAGAAGTACATTACCCATCAGCCCCAGCAATCACACGCCTCACTAATCACCAGCAATCAGACATCTCACTAATCACCAACAATCACACGCCTCACTAATCACCAACAATCACACGCCTCACTAATCACCAGCAATCACACGCCTCACTAATCACCAGCAATCACACGCCTCACTAATCACCAGCAATCACACGCCTCACTAATCACCAGCAATCACACGCCTCACTAATCACCAACAATCACACGCCTCACTAATCACCAGCAATCACACGCCTCACTAATCACCAGCAATCACACGCTAAACCTGACTAATAGCTAATCATTCTAAATTTTCTTTTCTTGTTTATAAGATTTAATTAATTAATTATTTGATTTATATTTTATTTGGTTTAATTCAAAGAAACCTTACTATTTATATTATTTAATTATTTACTTGTTTTTTCTTTTCTGTTCTTATTTTATTTAATTTTTTAAATAAATCATATTATTTATAGGATTTTATTTATCATTTTTATTATTTTCTTTTCCTTTCCTATTTTTAAAAATTTTATTTCACATGCCTCACTTAACACTCTCACCTCGGTCCCGTTATTCTTTATTAACACTCGCTATTTAAATTCCAGCCTTTGTGTCTTATCTGTAGCTTCTAAACTTTAGACTTTTTGAATGATTGTCACCTGCATCCATCTCCATCTTCATCTCCACCTTCATCTCCATCTCTATCTCCACTTTCACCTCACCTACATCTACATCTCTATCTCCACTTTCACCTCCACCTCCACCTCCATCTCTATCTCCACTTTCACCTCCACCTCCATCTCTATCTCCACTTACACTCCCCTCCATCTCTATCTCCACTTTCACCTCACCTCCACCTCCATCTCTATCTCCACTTTCACCTCCACCTCCACCTCCATCTCTATCTCCACTTACACCTCCACCTCCACCTCCATCTCTATCTCCACTTTCACTCCACCTCCACCTCCATCTCTATCTCCACTTTCACCTCCACCTCCACCTCCATCTCTATCTCACTTTCACCTCCACCTCCACCTCATCTCTATCTCCACTTTCACCTCCACCTCCACCTCCATCTCTATCTCCACTTTCACCTCCACCTCCACCTCCATCTCTATCTCCACTTACACCTCCACCTCCATCTCTATCTCCACTTTCACCTCACCTCCACCTCCATCTCTATCTCCACTTTCACCTCCACCTCCATCTCTATCTCCACTTTCACCTCCACCTCCATCTCTATCTCCACTTTCACCTCCACCTCCACCTCCATCTCTATCTCCACTTTCACCTCCACCTCCACCTCCATCTCTATCTCCACTTTCACCTCCACCTCCACCTCCATCTCTATCTCCACTTTCACCTCCACCTCCACCTCCATCTCTATCTCCATTTTCACTCCACCTCCATCTCTATCTCCACTTTCACCTCCATCTTCATCTCCATATCTATCGCCACTTTCATCTCCACCTCCATCTCTATCTATATCTCCATCATCATTTTCACTTCCAAGTCAACCTCCATCTTCATCTCCATCTCTATCTCCATTTTCACCTCCATCTTCATCTCCATATTTATCTCCACTTTCATCTCCATCTCCATCTATGTCTCTAGCTCCATTTTCACTTCCATCTCCACCTCTGCCGTTATTTCCATCTCTATCTTCAACTTCATCTCCATATCCATCTCCATCTATATCTATATCTCCATCACAATTTTCACTTCCATCTCAACCTCCAGCTCCATCTCCATCTCCATTTTCACCTCTACTTCCATCTCTTTCTCTACCTCCATCTCTACCTATGTCTCCACCTTCATCTCTATCTCCACCTCCACCTCCATGCTGTGACAGCGCGAGCTCTCAGCACATTAGTCTGTGTGTGAATGAAATGAATAATAGTAAGTTGAATTCATATGGAATTACACAATAGAATTTTTTTAAACCAGTGGAGTTTTAATTGAAATGTTCTTGGGTTTTATTGTATAAATGTCTTCTTGGTTTTTTGTTTTTTTTAGTAAAGGACAGATAAAATACTGATTCTGGCAACGTATTGATTCAGTTAGATGAGCTAGCCAGAGAATCAAGCAATAAGTGATATTCAATGAACTAGTCACCATGGCAACGTAGTAAGAGGTACAGGAACCAATGACCATATAAGGAACCTGAGGGACTAAATGTGATAAATTGTGTAGAGAGTATGCAGGGTCGAACGGGACATCACGCTCCCTTTGTTGTTGTTGTTTTTGCCAGCCAGAGATCAGCTGCAACAAACTTCCTCAAACACCCCAAAGTTCAGACCTGGTGAAAAAAGTGTAAGAAGTGTAAAAGTCAGTGACTTTGCGTGAGGAATAAAGACGAGGAGGTTTTCTGTTCTGCTGCTGCTGAAAAACCCCAAGTGTGTTTCTGTAAATCTGTAAATCCACCCACAGTAACACGCTGAGACGCTGCGATTCCTTCAACCCTCACAAGCTCAGAGAGGTTCTGCAGCACAACCTCTCTCACACACACACATACAAACACACACACAAACACTCATCTTCAGCCACATCATCAACAATTATCTAAAGAAAGAAAGAAAGAAAGAAAGAAAGAAAGAAAGAAAGAAAGAAAGAAAAAAAAAATTTCAGAAACATTTCAATTGTAATAAAGCTGAGTTAGTCATAAATGAATAATTACAATCAAATTATCCACCTGATAAATGTATTACAAAAAAAAAGGAAAGGAAAGAAAGAAAGAACGAAAGAAAGAAAGAAAGAGTGAGGTTGGTGTAGATTTCTTTAGCTCAGACAGAAGCAGCACAGGCGGATTAGATGTAGTTGCTGATAACACGGTCTGTCTGATGAGCAGTGCTGCGGTGTGAAGATCAGCGACTGACCTCCTCTCGTTATAAAACTCCATGAAGCCTGTCACGGAGCAGATCAGCCAGCTGTGAAATAACTCTCGCCGGCCTTGTCCCGAATCTGATTCATGCCTCTGATTATTTGTGAGGCTCAGAGGATGAGGTGCACTGAGAGAGAGACGAGACGTTATTGATCCCACGTCAGCAAAACATGGGAGAGACCTGATACCAACAAAGCTCTGTCCAGCCTTCCTCACCAGCTTCTCACCTCACACCCATCACAAACCTAACAAACCTCACAACTTTCACAAACCCCTCACAAGCCTCAAAACCCTCACAATCATGAACCTCACAACCCTCACAATGCTCACAACCTTCACAACCATCACAAACCTCACAACCCTCATGAACCTCACAATGCTCACAACCTTCACAACCATCACAAACCTCACAACCCTCATGAACCTCACAACCCTCACAATGCTCACAACCTTCACAACCATCACAAACCTCACAAACATCATGAACCTCACAACCCTCACAATGCTCACAACCTTCACAACCATCACAAACCTCACAACCCTCACAATGCTCACAAACCTCACAAACCTCACAGTCATGAACCTCACAACCCTCACAATGCTCACAACCCTCACAAACCTCACAATCCTCACAAACCTCACAACCCTCACAACCATCACAAACCTAGCAACCCTCATGAACCTCACAACCCTCACAACCCTCACAAACCTAACAACCCTCATGAACCTCACAACCCTCACAATGCTCACAACCCTCATGAACCTCACAACCCTCACAAACCTAACAACCCTCATGAACCTCACAACCCT